>BMAO01016357.1:0-252728 GCA_019973975.1 Trichonephila clavata | reverse complement strand
TGTATTGAAAAATATATTTAGACCTGTAACTGTCACCTCTTGATAAATAAAAAGGGCAGAACTCATCTAATTTGTATTTTCTAAAAATCTCTAAAATTGAAGTATAGAATGATGTTTGCTCTTTCGTAACCCAAAAACCAAGTGGATTCCCGCAAAACCAATTTTCGCGGTGGATCTCTACTCCGTAAATTGAACATGCAAGCCAAATTTCAAGTCTAAATCAAACAGAAAAAAACAAAAGTTTTACTATCAATATCCCCGTAATCCCGTGTGTGTTGAGAGCCGTTTTCCAAAATAACCTCTCTTAGCGGATTTCAATTCAACAAAAGAAAAATGCAAACCAAATTTCATTATTATAGTCCTTTTAGCTCGAAAAAAGGATTTTTTTTGTGTCAATACGTCCCAGTAACTCCTGCACCCCTCCGCAGAACTTTCCCCTCAGGGGGCTCACCTTCTTTAGGTGAGTACGGGTGTCACAATCCCGAGGTGCCCTAGTGATCTTTTCCCACGGGGTTTACTGTCTTTGGTAAACACGGGCTTCACGAACCCGGGGGTACCCTAGTGATCCTTCTCTATTTTCGACCCTCTTTCTTGTCATTCAATTCATTCTTTCTTTCTCTATTCCCGTCTAGACCACAGATATTAAAACAAATGTTTAGCCCAGTATAGCCGAAATCGGCTCTTGCGCCAATAAACCCCAAAATCACTCACTCACTCCGCAGAACTTTATTTACTTAAAATACATTCTTAGTGCTTCCCTATTAGATAAAAGAAACATGCTTAAAAAATTTCAAGTATATGGGTCTAACAATTAAAAACAGGAATATTTTTCTGTAACTCCTCTTGACCCCTCGCAACCATCCTTAGGGGTCAATTTTCGTTTTACTCTTTGTTAGAGGAATTATATTCCATGAAAGGAACATGCTTACCAATTTTCAAGCAGGATGATCAAATAGTTTAAAAATGGAAATATTTATCGATTACGCTTCTTAATCTCCCAAAATTAAACTTGGTAGTTGATATTCGCAAAACCCATTTTGTAGCGGTTCTCTACGAAAGGAATCTGCTTATTAAATTTCAAGACTGTACGTCTAATAGTTTAAAAATGGGGATAATTATCTATAACGCCACTTGAGCCCCCGCAACGCCACTTCGGTGTCTGTTTTCACAAAACCCATTTTGTAGGGGAATTGCACTCTATGAAAGGAATCTGCTTAGCAAAATGTGTGCGTCCAATAAATTAAAAATGCAAAAAAAAATTATCAATAACGCCCCTTGAACCCCCGCAACGCCACCTAGGGGTCTATTTTCACAAAACACATTTTCTAGTGTATCTCTATCCTATGAGAGGAATCTGCTAACCAAATTTCAAGACTGTGAGTCTAATAGTTTAAAAATAGAAATAATAACTTATATCTGCCCTTAACCCTCCGCAACACCCCTTGGGGTCAATTTTCCCCAAACCCGTTTTGTAACGGATATGTATTCCATGAAAGAAACATTCCTACCAATTTCAAACAGGTAGGTCAAATAGTTTACAAACGAAAATATTTATCTCTTATGCCACTTAGAGGTCTGTTTTCCCAAAACCTTCTTATAGCTGATCTCTACTCTATGAAAGAAATCTTTTTTTCAAATATAAAGACTGTGCGTCTAATAGTTTAAAAATGGAAATAATTATCTATAACGCCCCTTAAGTCCCGAAACGCCACTTGGGGGCAATTTTCACGAAACCCATCTTGTAGCGTATCTCTACCCTATGAGAGGAATCTGCTTACTAAGTTTCAAGACTGTACGTCTAATAGTTAAAAAATCGGAATTTATAACGCCCCTTAAACCCCCACCCCCGCAACACCCCTTGGGTCAATTTTTTAAAAAACCCATTTTGTAGCGGATATTTACTCCATGAAAGAAACTTACCTACCAATTTTCAAGCAGGTAGGTGAAGTAGTTTAAAAACGGATATATTTATCTATTACGCCTCTTAATCCCCCGCAACGCCACTTAGAAGTCTGTTTTCACAAAACCCGTTTTGTAACTGATCATTATTCTACGAAAGGAATCTATTTATATATCAAATTTAAAGACAGTGCGTCAAATAGTTTTAAAATGGAAATAATTATCTATAACGCCCCCTAAGCCCCTGCAACGCCACTTGGGGGACGATTTTCACCAAACTCATTTTGTAGCGGATCTCTACTGTATGAAAGGAATCTGCTAACCCAATTTCAAAACTGTACATTGAGTAGTTTAAACATGGAAACAATTATTTATAACGCCCCTTGCGTTTCGTATTTCGGAAAATCCGTTCTTAGCTGATGTCTACTCTATGAAAGGAACATGTCTACCAAATTTCAAGTATGTAGGTTGAATAGTTCCAGAGATATCGTGATTAGTCAGTCAGTCAGTCAGTCAGTCAGTCAGTCAGTCAGAGTCGCTTTTCTCCTTTATATATATAGATACTATTTTTTTAATGAGAATTAAAATTTTGTATTTTAACATTTAATTAACTTTATATTTTATTTTCAACAAATTAATTTACCCCCCCCCCTCCCATTACTTCTTTTTTATTAGTAAAACATTGTCTTAAAAAAGATCCACTCTCAGCGTACGACATTGAAAAATACTAAAAGAAGAGTAAGCTAATCAGCAAATTTTATATTAAACATACTTTATAAATGTGATTTATCTGTTATATTCTTTGATTATTCTATGATTTCTTTGATTATATCTCTGATTTTTCTGGTTACTCAGTGAGTAAAAACGTTAAAATATGGATAGAATTAGAAATTTTTTATTTTAACTTTTGCGAGAATTTACTGAATTTTTATCAAAACATAAGAAAAAAAGGGCAAAAAATATTTTGCACCAGTTTACGAATTGACGTACAAGCATTTAAAAAAAAACGTAAAAAGCATTTACATTTTAAATTTGTGATTCATCATACATTTTGAAAATATTAGAAAAATTATGTGGTGCATTCGTTACCAAAAGTCTCACCAATCTCATAACTAATACTCTTATTCCAGTGCTATTTCATCATTTTTCTGTGAAGGAATGCAATTTAATATGGTTTTAAATGGCTGATTTCTTTGTAAAATTTATCTTTCATCTGCTTCTTATCTATGACTTTTAATAAATAAATTACCTTAACAAATGAAAGGAATTAAAACTTTAATTGTGTAGTCTTAGTAGCATCTTACTAAGCAAAATTATTATCCTATTAGATCTCACTGTATTAACCAAAGTAATCTAATTACTTTAGTTACTTGTTACTTAAGTTTAGTTACTTAAGTTAACCAAATTACTTTTCTAGATTATTTTTGAATGGGATTCTTGATTATGATGCAAGTTATGAATAGGATGAGAGATTTTAAAGCATTAGTGAATAAAGTATGATCTATGTCACAAGATAATAATCTGGGGATATAGATATTTTTAGTATGAGAAATGTATAAGCTTTCAGTATCTTTGAATCAAAAGCTTAAACTATAGACTAAAACCATCTTAAAGGTTCATGGGATCACTCTAAAAATAATACGAATAGCAGCATTTATATTAAAATGCATTTAAATAAAAGTTTTTAGAAATTTATAAACATATAAATATATCAATTATTGGCGTTATGAAGATGGAATACAAGTTAGCTACTTTAAAGCACAAATAAAAGTTTTAGTTTAAGTGGAAGCATTTATTTTTCCCACCTTGATATTTGTGGAGTGAGATTTAATTTTAGCTTTATTTATGTTGATACAGTAATTGCCAATTTTTTTCACATAATGTATGTTGAAGATATTTAAAATATTAATTTCAGTATAAGCATTATTTTTCTGAAGAGAATTTTGCTGTGTATTCAGCATTGTATTATAAAAAGTAATAATGATTTGCAGCTGCATAAAAGTATTATGTTTGAAGAAAAAGGAAGGATATATATATATATATGTAATTGCAGAATGTTATTTAGAAGATTTGTTATGGAATTTATTTATAGTAATCTCGTTTCTGTTTTACTATTTCAGAAATTATTCATAAGAGATTTTCCAATAAAGAGTCCTGAAATCTGGATTATATATTTCTTATGCCTATTACTTGTAATTCATTCATTGGAAGATAACTACCAGTTTACCGTCATAGGGTAGCATATAAATGTTTTTGTTATTATTTGTTATTACCCTAAAATGTAATTACTAGAACTAATATGATTATATTAATTTAAAATTAATTATACTTCCTTTTAAGAATTTTTCATTGTCTTTGTGAACAAACTTTTAGTGCAAATATCAGCCGATAAAACTCACATAAAATTTTAATAATATAATAAAACAATAAAATAGCATTAACATACTAATAAAACTTCATTTTTTGTGTTATTATTATGTTAGATACCACAGCAACTGCACTGAACAACTTATACAGAGTAATAGAAATAATTTGAGAATATATTTTTAGCTAAGCTTTATCATTTTGGTAGCAGCTTGATAATACCCAGAAAGATAATACCTTCTTAATAGGATGTTTTGACAAATAAATATAAGCGCGTCTTTCATGTAAAAAAATATATCCATTTTTTTTTTTTTTACATTTTCTTTCTTGACATCAAGTAATTGAACTAAATTACTGATGTAAGAAAATGGGCAAATGTTTGATAATGTGTCATGCTCGAGTATTTTAAGGTGTCAGCCTTATTGAAATATTGTTAGAAATATTTTTGTTCATAAACATAAAAATAAAAATTAGTTTTTAATGCTCTTACTGTATTTTTATTTTTTGTGTAAAATAGGGCGAAACAGAAACATAAATACGCAAGCTCTTATTTTTTGCCAAAATTATATGCAGCATTTTATTGAAAATTAATATTCGAAATTGAGCTAAATTTTTCATTATTGTTCATGTTTTTCATAAAGTTTTTAATACTTTTAAGATTCAGTTTACAAAAATGAAAAAAAAAATCTTAAATAATTCATAAATTAAATGTATTATACTCCTATTAATTAAACATACTACTGTGAAGTTTAATTTAAAGAAAAAAATAAAATCTAAAAACTAAAAAAAAATCTTTTATTTTAATAACAGTGAATGCTTTATAGTTGATAATAATTATAAATTTTACTATCAATTTTAAACCAATAATTCGTTAAAATTGCTTTACATTTTTTAAAAGCATTGAAATTTTTGAAGTAAAAATAAATAAGTCTCAATTGAAAAATTTACTTGAGGATATAAATTAAGAATAATTTTTATTTCGAATTGATTTTTTATAGTCAGTTTCTAGGATTAATATGTTTTAGGCAATTTATCAAATGTTGGAAGAGAGTGTTATAACTTGCATGAGTTGAGAAAAAGATTGAGGGATTGTATCCTCGTAGGGTTTTTTTGATTGACACCCTTTACATAATATAAAAAAAATTCAATTTTTTTTATTGATGTTGAAGGAATAGTATTTTATGTTGTTTATTTTTTTTTGTTAATAGATATCTTTAAATGATGCTGAATTAATATATAATAAAATTGTAAATCTATATTATTGACCTCTTTTGTCTAACTCTGCTTACAATATCACGGGAATGAAATTGTTTCAAATATATTCTACTGTGGGACACGCTGAATTATATTAGTAATTACTTGATTTATATAACGTTTTTATAGATATATGAGGAGTGATCTGCAAAAAAAGGTTACAAGTCGAATAAGAAATGTTTATTAACAATTGATGGAAAATATAAAAGGGAATTAAGAGGCATACGCGCGTGCTTATCACATTTCGACTTAATCACCAAGTATATTTAGGCATTTATCAGAACGCAGAACCAATTTGCTGAATTTGTCTTGGTAGAAATCAGGTCCCTGTTTATATTGAGCCAGGTCTCGGCGGATGTTTTCTGAGCACTGTCTTGAAATATTGCAGCACATCAGAAACGATATGTTGCACGCTACCATAGCTCAGTTCCAGCTCTGACGAGATTTCACTCAGAGTTACTCGTCAATCATTTCGAATCATTTCTTCAATTCGTGCCCTGTTGATTTCTGTCGTTGAAGAACTTGGCCAGCCACTTCCAGCCATATTGCGGTTTTCGACATCCGGTCTGTCTGATTGAAAAGAGTGACACCATTGCGCTACACGTTGTCTCCTCTCTCATTGCTTCTTCACTATAAACTTTTACGATTTGACTATGAATGGCAGATACGGACACATTTTCCCCAATAAAGATCAAATCACGGGGCTTACTTCCAAACGAGACAAATTTCCTAAGCGTCTTGCCATTTCAATCGTCCTGAACCGTCTCGGTACTTAAGCTACCTACACTCAAATTAGCTGTATGATAAGTAGCAACATTTGTCTCCACTCTGGGGAAACAAAATTTTTCTACTACATGTAGTTTTCAAATGCTGCGGCTTGTAACCATTTTTTCTGATCATCCCTCGTATAAAAAAACATATGGATGAAAAAATGTCTCAATTCATAATAACTCAAAATATTCCTTGTTGATAGTTATTAATCATTTTGTAGGGAAAATGAAAATGGCTTAAAGGAAAAGGAAATTAAGAGCTCTCTAATGCAAGATAGAAAGCAATAATGTTTTCTTAAAATCTGAGCCAAATTTAAAAAAAAATTAAAATCCTAATCGCTACCATATCATACGAGGGCAAGTTATTTAAATAAGCTTGTGATAAATATAAATGGTTTTTAATACTTTTATATAGCATTTGCTCATTAAAATTGACCCACTAAGAAAGAAAGAAAGATTATGCGAACATCAAATTCGCATGAAAGGAAGAAGCAGATATTTATTTACAAATAATTGGGATTTAAACAAAAGCGAACGACATAGGAGGAGAGACACATATCAAATTCTGTTTAAGAATAATAATACGCTGCTGGTTTTTCTTTTGAAAGTTTGTTTGCAAGGAGATCGTGTTGTCTCGTATTAGAAAGAGAAACGACTATCAGTACATATAAAAATTCGATAGTGGCAGGATTGCGTTTTATCGAGAGTGCGGTTTATAGGTTCATGATACTGTTACTTATATTGGTCGGAATCTTACAATTGCCATATGAATATGGAATCTATAAATTCAGGAGAGTCATACTAAATCTACGTAGGATCTCAACGACCACCCGACATTAAAGTTCAAGAGAACAGACATGTTGCCAAGCCACAGCTTGGTACAGTCACAGCTTGGACCTTGAGTGAGGAAGTGGACTTGTTCGTCATGGACTGTCTGGCATAGCACGGACTGTCTGCGTGGTGGCCATTATTGCGGTTTCACTTGGCATTACCGCATAGAGACACGAGGCGAAAGGGGTGCACCCAAAGACAAAACAGGATATAGGAGTCCTCAAACCACGTCATCTTTTCCGAAGAGTTCCGGTTCTATGTGGAGTACTATAATAGACACATATCCATGTCTGGAAGCTCAGAGGAGAACGCATGTTGCCTGCTTGAATTCGATATCCTTATGCGGGTTTGCACCTAGTGTGATGGTGTGAAAAATCATTGATACAAGATACGAACACGTATTGTTCGCGTCGTTTGTAATCTTAACAGCCAGCTTTAGATTTTTCAAATCTTAAAGCTGGTGCGTATGCCTTATCTTAGAGTAGACGTCATCTTTCAGAAAGATAACCCAACATCCACATATTACTTTAGATTTTTCAAATCTTAAAGCTGGTGCGTATGCCTTATCTTAGAGTAGACGTCATCTTTCAAAAAGATAACCCAACATCCACATATTACTTTTCGTATCCTGAACTACTTCGACATAAAGGGTGTCTGACTGTTGCTTTGGCCAGCACGTTCACTTCATGTCTAATCCAAGAAAAACAACTATTCATTGGTTACTAAGAGACTGGGATGCTGCCTCTCCTTAGCCACTATGATTGATACGGCGTTGTATATACTTGAAGTAACATGGAATGACTTGTCAGCCTCTGTCATCCAAGCCTAGTTAGACTTTGATGACTAGCCGGGTTAGTGTTGGGTTTTGTTGTTCCTGGAAGCGGCAGCTGAGTTTAAGGCTTTTTTTATATGATTTCCTTCTCTAGGTGTAGCATTTTTGATGGCCAGAAGAGCACTTTAATGTATTAAAATTTTGTCTGAATCTACATTTAAGTGAATAATTATGTATGAATTGGAGGGTTTAAAACCTTTCTAGAAATAACAGCTGTAAAAATAATTTCATTGACTTTTGAAAGTTTTAAGAATGTATGTGAAAAAGATAAAAGGAACAAGTAATTGTTATGTTTAATGATTAAACTAAGTATGCAACAAGCACATGATTACATGCATTATTGAATTGCATTATATTGAAATGTAATAATCCTATGTAAACTTGAGAATATAAAATAAAATATTTCTCTCAAATGAAGATAACAGCTATTACCAGTTTATATTCTTCATAAATATTTAAGAATTTAAAGATATAAACTCATGCACGCGTGCGTGCATCTAAATACATGACAAATTGTTATATGCACAAAATTTAATAAATGCTTTAAATTTTTACAAAAATAAAAATGCCTTCATTTTTAATGTATACATATTAATAAGTGATGATATATTGATGTTTTTATAAAAAAAAAATGCAGTTTTTAAAAAAAGGAACGCATATATTTACTTCAGATTGTTGGAGAAAGATTATTTGCCTATAGTTCTGTAATGTTTATATTAATGAAGCAAAATAAATAAATCTGAAATCTAAGATAACAATAAGATCAGTCTGGCTTTTTTCCTCGGTATTTTGTTTTTAAGAGTGGAACAAAACCGATTTTTCTCTTCATGTTCCAAAGTTACTCTGCGCAATTTCTTTTATAGGAAGAAATACTAGATTTAATGATGTACTTTGGCTGCAGTAATAAGAAACAAAAACAAATGTAGTTTGAGAATTCCTGGAAAAGTCTTAGAATTTCTTGCGAAGTTGTACCCCAGTTTTTTTTTTAAATAGGTAATAGATAATGGAAAAAAATGAGTGTTATTTTCATTAAAAAGTTTCCTTTCCCTTGCAAAACTTACGGCAATTATTGAAAAATGTTCTAAGAGATTATTTAATATATTTTATTCAAAATGTGCATATATAAGAAGGGATATTTGGAAAAAATTATACTAAATATTTTACATAGCTACAAACGCGTGTAAATGTTATTTTATAATTTTTCTATTAGAAATAACAAATAATTTTGGTAAG
This sequence comes from Trichonephila clavata, assembly GCA_019973975.1. NCBI lineage: Eukaryota > Metazoa > Arthropoda > Arachnida > Araneae > Nephilidae > Trichonephila > Trichonephila clavata. The sequence goes on along the minus strand of BMAO01016357.1, from coordinate 243,545 downwards.
TTTTTGACGAATTAATGTTTGTTTCAACATGTAACATTGTGCAATTTTCAATAATCATTAATTTTAGCTTATTTTTTAAAAATAGTTCTGAAAGTTTACACAGGTAATTATTAGGCTTAACTTCATTTTTCTAAGTTTTTTCTTTACTTTTTACTGCACTATTATGTCGAAATTTTCTACTGAAGGGGAAGGTTAGAATCCTGTAAATCAAGCTTAAGCCTATTTCACTGTCCTAATTCAGTGATAGCTCTAGAAAACGTAATAGTTTTCCATTTTGCTTAATTGACTTTTTATATGTCAACTTATATTTTGGCTGGTTTTTATACGTTTTCAAATACATTTTCATTCTTTCTTTGCTTTGTAAGATTTGCAATTTGTCTATACTTATTTTATTTGATTAAACTATAAATATATATATTTGAACTTTTTCTCTTACTTTTTCCGTGTTTTCTTGTAACCAAACTGTACTACTAAGAAATATAAAAATATAAATTTCAAAAGTTATCTCTTCTGATAATTGTATGGTATATCAAAATCCTTAAAAATCTTCCTTTTGATGAATATTAGTGTTACTGAAAAATTAATTGATTAAGTAAATATGAAAATGAAATATGGTATAAAACAAATCAAAAAGAACTATTTTTATAAAACGCGATATTACATTTGATTATAGCTATATGTTTTAGTTTAATTAATGTTTTAATGTTAAAATGTGACAAAGCGTAGTAGATAATTTTATCCATTTCGCTGAGAACCAAATACAGTTTGCATTTGTTAAATATTTATTTTTGATTTAGCTAATATTTTATTTAAATAGAATTCTTTTCTTCAGATCTTAATAGTTTAAAAAAAAGACGCCTATCATAAGACAATTTAAGCATTGAATAAATTGTGAAGAATATTAAAAGAACAAGAAAAATAGTAAAATAACAAAATACTAATTTCAGACTATAACTAAAATTTAATTTCTACAGAATAAAAGTGCATGAAATCAAACAAAAACTAATGTAGAACTTCAACACGAAGATAAAATTAAATATACATAAGCTTAATGGAAATTCACGTAATGTGTACAGAATTTTCATTTTCTGGTTTAAATTTATATTGAATAAAGCAATAAAATGCTGATTGATTCTAAAGTGGAAGTAAGTTAGATAAAATTTGGAAAGCTAAATTGTATTAATATAAACGTAATTCAGGAACATGCCTTCTTGATGAAATACGCTGTGCAAATACAGAAAAAGAAATGGAAATCGTAAGTAAATTTAAGAGTAATTCTAAAAAGCTAACTTCTTTTTCATCTCAGTAATGTATTTATCCATTTTTTCAGATCTGAGCTTGATCATCGTATTACGTAATACACTAAAATCTATCTTTTAACTTTTTAAAGATTTTAGACTACCTTGCCATTGGATTCAATCGCAGCACATTATTAGGTTTTACTTAAATTTACACATTCCAGTCGATCTTTTTTTCTCTGCACAACGAATATAATATAAAACGAATTTTTTTACGTGGAAAAAATAAATCGAATTTATTCTACCTAAATCACTGCAGCAGAAACTTAACCACTACCGTCTAGATGGAAAAAAAGAAGCAAAAATTTTACTGAAATACCTTCTCTCGAGGAATTGCTTTGGATGAAACTCTAGAAAATCGGATTCCGATTCGAATTCAGACAATGAACTGTTTTAAATGCAGATGTTTGAGTCCTATCACTTCTTTTTTCTCCGCTTATGTATGAACTGGAGATGCATTATGTATTGGAATTCCCTATTCGTCATTTTCGTGTAAATAAGACTGATTCAATGTCTTTGTTTGAGTTTGCATGAATGCTTTGCTCTTTGGGTGGTATTTTGATAAAAGATAAGCTTTGGTTCTGGGTTGATATTAACAAAATAGACATTTTGTTAGATAGCATTAGAATACAAAGGAATGAAGTGCATTTTTTAAAGTATACAAAGGAGTATTTTTCGCACACAGATGCTCGTTTGATGAAAAAATTTCGCCAGCTTATGTTTTTCCCCGACTCAAACATTCGAGGAGAATCAACAATACCTATCGTAATTTTGAATCACAGTTAGAAGACTAAGTCAACACTTTATAGCTACTCTCCTCATTCACAAAACTTCTATGTATCGGAATATTTAATATGCATCAATTGCACTACATAATAGTATCTAGAAGTAGGAGAATAGCATAAATCGATATATTCAAGGTCATTGTATTGAAATTGCGTAGGCGTGAAGAATGGATTTTGGATGTTATTTCGTCACTTTTTGATTCAAAATTATGATGCATTTTAGTGATTTTTTCATTTGGGAAAAATACCATTTAGTCTAACTCAAGTACCATTTGTTGCATAAGTAATTGGACAAACCTGATTTCATAAGCAGATATTTGTAAAGAGAAAAACTGATTTTTTTAGAGTTAACATATGACATGGCTTATTGGCGATGGATTTCTTAATTTTGAATCGCGATCTAGTGCTGAAGATGATACCTGACCTGGTACTCATCTAGTTTTTTTTCCCAGAAAAGAGTTTTTTCAATTCTTTCGCTCTGTGATTTCAGTCCATGGTTTTTCTTTCCAAAAAATATTTCTTTAAATTACAATGGTTTTCATGTTCCCTTAGGTATAATGTGATATATTTTTTTAAAGTATTTAACGATTTTTTATCGTGCAAGTTATTGTTTTGATTGTAGTGGGATTTGTTTGCTTATTCCCGGGTTGCTGAGATGGATTGTTTTCTTAAAAATATATTATTTTTAATTAGATTTTTGGTAAGTCGATTATATATATATAATGTTTTAGCATGACTTTGGGTATTGGAAACTATCTTATAGTATATGTTAAGTATTTTTCATTTGTCTTTCTTAGGTTCTGGAATACAATGAATATATATATAATTACGACTATTTGGAAACATATCAAAACTGAAATTTCTTTTTGTTAATGGTTTAATTATTTATGAATACCTCCATTTCAGAGGGAAATGTTTATTTTATTCAAAGCATTTTTTCTGTAGAAATTCCCATGAAAAGTAAATTTTAAAAATAAATTGCTTTTAGTTTTTAATTTGAGACACACATCAACAAATAAATAACAAATTTGACGGATAGTTAGAAAATATTAAACATACAAATAAAACTATGTAAAATCCTCAAAAGGAGAGAGAGAGAGAGAGAGACAGAGAAAGAGAGATTTTTGAATAACACCTGTCTTTCTCATCACGGTGGACAAAATTAATATTACTGTCAATGGCTCAAAAGCTATTAAATCCTTTTGTTTAATACATTAATTATCGTTATACACATAGTGCAATTAATCTTTATAATATAATTTTCCATTTTGGAATCTGAATCTTTATTATTTATTTCATTTTACGCCTTAAACTTACCTAAATTCCAAATTTCAGAAAATTTTGAGTTTTTTAGCAGAGCCTAAATATTGATCCCTTAAAACAAAAAGAGTGTTTTAAGCATTTGATGATTAAACTTTTTCTACTCGATTCTCTTCAAAGTTTTAACACATTCCAAAAATACAAAGTGCGTCTACTTATGTCACGCAAGATTCAAGGCTTTTTCTCTCGCGAATTTTGATGTGGTCTGCTTTTCTCCCGGGCCATTACCTGCCAAACATGTGTAATCAATGATTGGAGAATGACTGGCCCCTCATACACTGCCCAATACTACACTAGAACATTCCTGGTAATATGTGGGTGGTCATTGTTCTGCTAAAATACAAGTCTTAAAAAGCGTTGAAGGAAGAAAACAGATTCAGGTTGTAGAATTTCCCTGATGTAATGGTTGTTGTTAAGATTGCCTGAAATTCATAGCAATTGAGATCATCCATGGTATGTAATTGCCCACCAAAACATAACTCTAGGTGTTCGTCCCCTATGGCATTCGATAATGTACTGCACATGTGGCATTCACCGACGTAGCGTCTAATACGAATGCGGTCATTATCGTACCTCTAATTAAACCCAGATTTGTCAGAAAACACCACTTGCTGCCAATCAGAACGCCATTTGCTATTTTCATTTTCCCATTGTAACAGTAGACGTTGATAATTTTGTACGAGGGGAATCCTCTATGAAAGAATTCTTGTATGCAGTCTACGGTGCAGCAGTAATCGATGAATTGATGAAACAGACAATGATACATCTGTAGCAACTGATCTACGAGTTCCCAATTCTCTCAATCTACACAGTCCGTCAGGGCCATGTGGATCAAGTGTCTATCAACGCACATTGACGACACCTTACGGGATACAATCCCAGATTTTCGAGTCGTTCGATTCTCGTCGGCCCTCTGCTACCAAACATACATTACGGTGCTAATGTTATGCTGCTCTCGAGGAGTTACACAATCCTTTTCACGAAAGTCCACGACTCTCCTCCATTCTAACTCCATAAGTTGTTGAACTGTCAACCTCTTTCGTCTAAGAGGCATAGTTATGACTAACTTAACCGTTTACCACAAGCAAGAAACAACCCATAATCTTACACAACTCACTACAGCCGTTTATTTATGAGAAATCTTTAGCCGTTTAGAACGCACTGCTCAGTATTCGCATATGCGATAACTCTGAAATCCTAATCATTTGTATATAAAACCCTACTTTGCATCTGCTAAAACTTTTAACTCAATCCTGTCATCATTCTTTCGCTGTGTTGCAGTTTTATCAAACTTGATTACACACACACACACACACACACACACACACACACACACACACACACACACACACACACACACACACACACACACACACACACACACACACACACACACACACACACACACACACACACACACACACACACACACACACACACACACACACACACACACACACACACACACACCACACACACACACACACACACACACACACACACACTTTTCAATGAGAGTTACACATATTTTAAACATTAAGATTCCGGATAAGGTTATAACTTAGTTGTGATGGCTAGGATCTCTAAAATGTGTAATTTATATCAATGCTAAGTGTACTTACTATAACTGAAATTGAGTTATATATGTTCGATCTTTATTCTTATTGTAATACTTATAAGTTTATACCGGAACTATACTACCTTTTTTAAAATCAAATGGCTTAAAAGTTGCATTGAGAGTTAACCGAAAATTTCCAAAGAACAATTTTTTCAATATTAGGAGACATGTTGAAAGTTCTAACATATTTTTGAATTATTATTTTATATACAAAAAGGCAACTAACGAAATCATTTGCTCAGAGTGATCTATATAAGTGAATAATATTTATGTATGATATTATTAATATGCACACTGGTTGGTCTCGAATTCATGGTGCAAACTTTAAGGACAGATACAGAATATTGTAGTAATCATTTATTGTATTGGAATGTATGGGCGCAAGTGAAGCGGTGAGGCACAAACAGTGGAAATAAAAGAAAAGAGAAATAAAGTTATCGGTTGATTACGTTGCCGGTAGGATGCAGTAGATGTCTAGTTGTCGTTCAACATGGCGCATCTCAATAAGGGAAAGAGCATTCGCAAATGTGTTGATGTCTGCGATGGGAGACCTTACGTATGCTAAAAATGCATTACGTGTGCGGCCGTGCAAATGGTAACGTCAGAGCTGTTATACTATACGATTGTATCACGCGCAGTTTCCTGATCGGCAAAGGCCGGATCACATAATTTTTCACGTCGTCAACTACGTGAAACACGTTTGTTTCACTTCACCAGACATGAAACTGGTAGACTAAGAGTTGTGCGCAGTCCAAGCCTGCAAGAAAGTATCTTGAACGTTGTGGCTGATAGACCAAAGTCAAGTATAAGAGTTATTGCTCATCACATAAGTGTGAGTAACGAGACCGTTTGTAAAGTGTTAAACGAGAGAAAATTGCTTACACACCTTCCATTTTCAGCGCAAGTACAAGCTTTGAATCTGGCAGACTATCTTCTCCGATTGATAGTGGGTGATATAGCAATGTGCGTTGCAGCTAGACCTCATAACTTCATAGATATGAAGAGTTATTGTAAGCATTGCACTTGTCAACGACGCTTTCAATAATCACTTTGTCTTTCCTTTCGTCTCTTATTTTTTGTGTTTGTGGCTCACCGCGTTACTTGCGCGCATACAGTTATTTCTATACTACAAATGATTGGTACAATGTCCTGTACCTACCCTTAAAGTTTGTACCATGAATTCGGAATCGTCCTATATATATATAATATTTATGCATAATTTATAATACTACATTGAACCGATATTTTTTTATGTTTAAAATATAATTTGAAACATAATTGAAACTACTTTTAATTTGGATACTAATTTCTTAATTCCAATTGGAATAAACTGCATAATATTAAACAAAATGAATATCGAATTTCATAAATATCATATATTATGAATCTTAGATAACATCAATCATTCGGAGAGTAGAAAACTGAATTGGGTTTATAGAAACATCTTTGCCGTAAAAGCTTTTCCTCAGAAATACTATTGCCTGATTTCGCAGCAGACCAGTACTTTGAAATGCAATAAGATTTATATCATTGCGTTTCAACAGAAAGTTGGGAAGGCAAGATGTTATGTATGGTCTTATATCCATCAAAGATGATTGAATAAAAGTAGATATTTACTATGCAATGGTGCGCAGTTAAGTTAATTGTAAATGCTAAGTATAAAATTCCAATCTCGGTGCGCTCACTTGTTATTTTTTACTTTAAATTTTTAAAAATTTATTGTTGTGTTTTCAATCGAATATACAGAATCTGATCTGTATTGACATTTCATATTGATTTTATTTTATTTAGATAAAACATGTGTTGTTTGTTTAATATCCTTCTGAATAAATTAAATTTTGTTATGTATTAATTTAAGGAATCAAAAATTAATAAATCGAATAAAAAGGTTTAACATTTAAAACTCGGATAATTTTTTTTTGTAATTTAAATTTAAATTTTTGAAAATTAATTTTCGAACTGTTTTAGTAAACTTGCTAAGATATTTAGGCAATGTTTTTTAAGGTTGCCATATAAATAATAGATAAAAATGCTTGATTTCCAAAGAATGAGTGAGTTCATATTAAAGTCGTACTATAAAGCAAGACATGGACTATTGGGGAAGAACTTTGTAATTTCGAACCGTGGTCAAGTGAAGAGGACGGCACATGAGCTGGCATCCTCCTCTTTGAATTTCCACACCAACGGGAGAACATTGAGCTCGACAGATTTAACGTGCATCAGCCACACTATACAGCGGGTCATCAATGGCACTAGACTCAAACTCAAGACACGTAAACCACAAATCTGTTATCATAGCCCTTAGGCTACCACGGCCACTTATTTCCAAAGAAAGGTTTATGAAAAAACTAAATACGATTCAAGCTTTTTATTGGCATGTTTTATTGAAATGATAAAAGTTGTACATTTGTCTTTTTTCAATATTTTATTTGAAACATATTTGAAAAATAAATTTCTGTATTTATAAGAAATATGAGACTAATATATCAATAAGAAAATTAACGTGAAAACTTATTATTACAATCTTTTTTGTATCTGTGATTTCTGTTGTTATATTTTTTTGGATATAATTAGTTATATTAAACTCAACAACTAAATAAAGCTGTTTTATTCAAATTACATGGAAAAAAACACAATGTGCTAGCTTTTAAACATAGAAAGAATTTAATATTACAATAGGATATTAAGAATGTTAACTATACAAAAGCTTATTTTTACATTATTTTATTCTGTCTGTTATTTCTGTTTTTACATTTCGATATTATTACTCTGTGCAAAAATCGACGTTAAAAAGGCAAGAAAGATATCAAAACCAAACTTATAAAAAAAGTAACGCACACAATATATAGATATAATGATAGAAAAACCTCCTTTTACGAGTGAAGAAAACAATACAGTCAACACTGAAGAATGTCTCTATGGCTAGCAATAACTATTGCTATACGCGTCGCCATTGAAAGAAAGAAATTTTGCATGTCTTATTGGGAGTATGGCAGCCTATGTCGCCTTCATGCATTACCAAAGTTCACCATACAGTGGAGGTTGTATGTCTTACTTGTGTCCTTCTCCAATAATCAGCCAGACGTTTTCGATAGGTCATCGATCGAGAAAACAAGCAGGCGAATTTAAAAATTCAATATTGTGGTCGAAGAAACTTTAACACAGCCTAACACATGTGATTGAGCATTGTTTTGTTGGAATGTGGCCGCAGGCATGAGGGTAAAGAGGTTAGAACACTCTAAAACCTTAGAAATTTAGCGATGGCATGTCAGTGTACCGGTAATGTTCGCTTGGATGTTTGTGAGTGAAATATAACTACCCCAAATCATAATATTTGTTGAAAGACCAGTATTATATATATATATATACAATGCCTTTCTTGTCTATAGATTCTAATCCGACCACTGTAGAGTTGTAAGTGGAAATATGGTTGTCCTGTAAAGATAATGTGGCGCTCGTTTGATCATGTCCGCCGTTCAGTGCACCAGTATAGATGCAAACGCCTGCGGATTTAAGACAAAGGTAATGGATATAGTAGGAGACACCTTGCGCGCATTCCACTGTGTTGCAAATCACATCGAATTGGGTCTGCGGGCACTGATTGTTGTGCAAATAGCCGTATTGGGTGTAATAAGGTTCCTTATGTGGCAGAGCGGACCATCATTGCTATGTGCACAATATGCTTGTGATCACGTGTAGCGGTTTGATGAGGCTGATGTAGTCGGATTACTGTATATCCCCTCTGCATCCATTAATAATAGATCAACATCACTATTGTTTGAGAATATCTGATACGAGCACTGACCTCGAAAGGATAATCCAAATTCTTTCTTGGCTGAAATTCTTCCTCGGCCGAAATCAGAAATCTGCTTAAATGCCGCTCTTACTCTTTTTTCGAAGCACACTAAAGCTATTTAAGCAAAAGAACTGCATGAAAAAGTAATTCTGATCTTTCAAAACAGCGTTTTGCTTATAAGCGCTTCATATAATGCTTATTGGTAACTCAACAAACTCTCATGATGTGTAGTTAAGTCTCATCACGGTACATGTATTGAGAAAATATAACGAGATTTGCTTGCTGTTTTCATTGTGTCGTATTTTGGGCGGCAAATAGTATATATGTGTTTTCGCGGCTCAGATGCTTCCTTCATGAAGATGCATTTTTAACTGCTAGCCAGTGTAGAAGCATAAAACTCAAACAACATTAATAATAATAAAAAAAGAAAACTAAATGGTTAAAAGTGAAGTATTTTTTGCAATTCTTAACGAAATAAAAATGAAAAAAAAATCTTTTTTTAGAATCCCCTTTTTTCTTCTTGCATTTTAAGAAGCTACCCAATTTGCACCAAATGTGAGATCAGCCCTTTTTCTCCCCAGCACATTCTGCAATGTTTGGGGTTTTCATGTGAGGAGGCTGTTGCTTCCCCCTGCTGTTCTTAGACTTTTTGAAGATAAATGGACTCATGGATCTGGTCTAGTTTCACTAGACCAAATGGGGATTAGTCCCATCACCACCCACCACCACCAAGAACACCGCTTACACATATTTTTAACAAGATGCTGATTTTGTTTTTGTCTTACATTAAAAATGTAATAAAAATAAGCTTTTTTCTTCAGTTATTGTATAACTACTCTTTAAAGTTGATAACAGATGAGAAGGGAAATATCCACTGATTAAGATAATTTTAAGAGTTAATTTTAACTGCGACAAATCTAATACCATTTCAAGATTTTTAACAAAATAAAACGAGTCTTAAATTCTTTGGTTTTTTTCGTACTAAATGAATGGAACATATTCATGCTAAAAGTGTATATACATAGAGTTAAAAAATTAATAACGGCTTGACAACTAACAAAATACTAATACAGATCATCGTATATATGCTATATTTTTTAATAACATAAAAATCACCTTTTAATTTAATACATTAGATTTGTATGTAAATAATTTGTAATTTATTGTATGTGTTGTTTATATTTGTAATTTAGTGTAAATAATAATACGCTGTATTACTCTAGTCTTTGCTATTTTCCTCGAAAGATTTGGGTTTGTTGAACGGAAAAGTCATACACTTTTATTTCTATCATATATGGAATTATCGAAAATTATTAAAGTATATGATGCCGGTAAACAATTTTAAATTGTGATATAGTTATCCTTATATTTAGAAGCCTTTAATAAAAACTGCTTATAGTAAAATAGGGATTTTGAATAAACAGCTAAAGCTCGAGTTTTAATATAAATATAAATAAGGGAGGATGACGTTGTTATTACACTAAACTTTTAAAAACACTATTTCGAACAGGGAGTTTCTAGCGTTAAAATTAAAGTGTGTTTAATTTTTGCATTATTTTAAAAGTAAAAATTTTTTTTCATTAAGTTTAATGATTAGAAGTCTGGATATTTTGTACGGATATTTTTATCTTTCAAAAATTAAGATTTCAAGAAAATAGTATTTCCAATTAGAAGATATTATTATACAGCATCACAACTAAGTTTAACACAAATACAAATTTTTGATATTTAACTCAGACAAAAAATTACACATTATCGTTTATTTAAGTATTCCAAGGAATTAAAAAGTAAGTAAAATGCTTTGTTATAATTTTTCCTATAAATTTATTCTTTCTAAAACAAGTACAAACTTCATGTTTTGTTTTTATTATACTGACGGATTAAAAAAGTTAGCAACTTAAGTTTTCCTAAACACAAATATATCATTTAAGTATTCTAAACGAGAAATTAATAAAATATTTTCTCAATGCACACTATAACATAAAAAAGGACGCATCGAAAATTTATCCGAATGAGACGAAAATTGGTAAATGTGATGTACCTGTATTCAGAACGAAAATCTAATAATGTTATAAGAATTGAATACTTATTTTGGAAAATGAGCTACAAGAGCGAAAGGGTTCTTATATCGCGTTGATCCACTTCTGGCCTTGATGCTAGTTGTAATCAAGCTAGGCATTGATTCACAGATTTTACTGATGTTTCCTTGTCAGATTGTTTGCTATACAAATTTGGCAAATTTGATCGGCGGGATGTAAGATGGCGGAAGTTCAGAGATGCCATCTCACTATATCCAAAGCATGCCTTGTATGAGACAGATATGACGGTTGTCTGGATCAGAGAAGTTCTGAGAAGCAAGAAGACATACAGCAGAAAGACGTACCATATGCGGTTAGGCATAATCCTGTTGAAAAGTAAGCCCAAGGGTCCTTGAAAGGAAGAGCACACTATGGGATGTAGAAACTCCTCACAAGTATTGCCATGCTGAAAGGTGATCACGGCCGACAACCAAAAGGATCTGGATATGAAATTAAATGATTATCGTCATCATAAAACCTGGTTGTTGACATGTGTGATGAACGAAAAATCATGTGAATACCTCATTGCTGTTCTGGACTTCATTGATACCTCTTTACTGGTTATCGAGGCTCAATTCAACAATTCAAACTAACGGGATTCTACTTTAGTCTGCGAGATTGATTCCAGGTTGAACTTTCCAGTATCATTACAAATGGGGGGGGGGGGGGTTAATGCTGAGAAACTGTCTCTGTGAAATCCTCTTCTTGACATCAGTCTGTGTTCATTGAGTCTCCTGTCGATGGTCTTTGCAATCACAAGTGATTCTGTTGCAAGTTGGATGTTTGATAATGGTGCATCAGTATTTGTGAGCTCCGGTCAGACCATCACTCTGTTCTCACTTTCTGTTTTCTTTCTAGGGTGATCACTATTTTCTGGACACTTTGTACGTCAGGGGTCTTCTATTCTTGTCAACATCGTGTCGATTGAAATATCAAATGCTTCTATTATTTGATCAATCTGCTTCCTTTTGTCCAGTTTCTCGTCCTTGGTGACATTCGTCGATGACATTTGGTCATATGGTTAGCAAAACTATCTGCGAGATATTAATGGCGAGCAAGAGAGGATAAGAAGCTACTATATTAATTTTGAATTAATTAGTAAAGATATGTTGACAATAAGCAGTAAGTGTTGCGAAAATTATATTACATCTTTTTAAAAGAAAATGAAAAAGATTTCAGATACGCGACAATAAATAATTAAACTTTAATCAATGTCATTTATGGTGTCGCTAACAATTTCTAGGACAAGCATTGTGTGTATTTAGTTAAAAAAGATTCTTTTAAAGACCTTATTCTTTAATTAATGGTTGGAAGCGCCTTCTATTCTTTACTTAATTACATTATTGTAGGCTAATTATAATATATTAATTAACATTATATAGTTTTCAGAGTTCGTTGTTACTTAAGAAATTGTTAATTAGTACTTTTAGTTAAATTTTTATTTCGTTAAATGCATGAATTACACTTCTGGAAATAATATATATATATATTTCTTATTTCATGTGTTTTTAAGTGTTTATATATCTTACAAGGTATTTTTTCTTCTTATCGTTTAATTATAAATTATTATTTTATACATATTTTCATATTTAAACTACAGTTTAAAATTCCTGTTTGATCAAAGTTTGTTTTCATATCCCCAAAACATACGACATAACTAAGCATACCCAAATATTTTACAAAAGAATGTTTAATGTTGAGATTTCTAGTGCTATTTTACTCGTATGAACATTGTATTCCTGCAGTAACTAATATGAATAATTACTGAGAAGTAGACACATATCGCGCTTATATAATATACTTATATTGGAAAAATTTGAAGGTTCTTCTATTTTGATAATTACTTTTTAATAATGTCATACACATTGTAATTTAATTGAATAATTGAAAGTAATTAATAAAGTTTTATTTGAAATTTTGCTGAATATCTGAAATATGTAATTGGTTATCAAGCTTTATTGAATCAACAACATTGTATGAGTAATAAATTTAAAGATGCATGCTTAAAACTTGCCTCAGTTGAAATTCCCCTCCCCCTTTTTCAAGCTTATCAATAAAATGTATATTTTAAATTCTGATTTTATAGCTTTGTATTCTGAAAACGATCAAATATTTCTGAGATTAAGAAAATGGGTAATCTAAATTTTTCTTTGATTCAGAAGAACTTTTGCCTTAGGATTAGTTCAATTATTTAATCTAATTACGTAAGTTGAAAAAAATATGATATGGAAACGTACAATATAAAAGTTTTTTTAAACTAGATCATAAAATGAATGATATTATATAGGTAAAGTAGAATGTGTATGTGTGAGAATGCCTTTTTAAATAAAATCCATACTTTGCGTTTATCAAACCTCTTCCGAGCCCTTTTGTAATGAAACATTTATTAAAAATACCAATGTAAAAACTAGACTTGTATACAATATGCACTGAAAAATTAAGATTCTAATAAGGTTATATTAAAGAGTTTAAAATGCAGCACCAGAGAGTTGCAGGCTTCTTACAGCTTTTTACTTTGTAAAGAGATCTTAAACAAAATATTTTATCTCTTTAAATTAAATTAGTATATAAATATATGCGCATAAAGACTTTAGAATTCAGGCGTCGTGAAATAGTAATTTCTAACTTTAATAGTAAAATTCTTGAGAAAGTAATAAAAATTAATATTGTTATTATTTTTCTCGGAAAGCTATCATCTGCACTTAACTTTTTAGGTCATGCTTACAGGGGAACCGCTTTATATTAATCTCTTCTTTTCCTCGGAATTTAAAAGCTGAAATAATGGTTCTCTTATCCTTTTTTATCTTTCTCCTGAAGGAACTTAAAAACGCACTTTCTTTCATTCCATTCTTCTAGCTTTAGAGGCTTTTAATTGGTTCTTTATTTTCTTCTCTTGAAGGTGGAATTATGATTAGTGGAGAACATAGTTTTGATAAAAGAGGAGGAACAATAACAGCTTAAGCGTAGCTTTAAGATCGTTACTCAGATTCAGATTTTCGTTGAATTACTAGAAATATCTACGATCTAACCTAAAAAGGTTTCCGGAAGGTTTTAACATTAATACCTTTGATAAATAAATTTTAAGAGTATTTTATATTGCATCAAAAAGAATTTAGAGTAGTTGAGTTCGTAGTTAGAGTGAGTTCCTGCATTACACGTACGAGTAAACATTAGAGAACCTTCTAGAATTATATATATATATATGTGTGTGTGTGTGTGTGTGTGTCATAGTAATATTTATGATAAAAGAGACGATTTTAATTTTAACATTTTTAAAGTGCCATATTGGAATTCGAATTTATCAATATCTATATACAGAAATATTATTTTTAATAACATTTATCGTAATAATTTATTATATATAGTTAGTGATAAATCTAATATATATTTAAATTTTAGTAACTTTGTTAAACATTGTATTGAACATGGATATCCTGATAATTTTATTCACAGTTATATTTCTATTAGTTCTCAGCAAAATGACAATATGCAATAACAATAGCATTTTTAATTTGTTGTACAGTTAATTGGCAGATGGCGCCACATGATAAATAAATTAATAATACTATATTTTATTTAAAATTAACTATATATGTCTGGGTTGTACTTTTATTTTCTACAAATTTTAAAACAATAATTAGAGTTTTTAAATGTGTATATACATAGACTTAATGTTATTTTATCATTATTTACTAATTTTATGCGTTACTGCTCTTTTCTACCGCGCGGGAAAAAGGGTTATTGCTGTACTCACGTAGTAAGTTTTTTCTTCTAATTGTTTTTAGCATTGATTTTAACATATACTAGTAATTATTATAGGCTATAATTTTATCGTTTTATATTAATAGATTGTGGTTTTATTTGTAATAGTTAAACTCTTGATATTCCTTACTTTCACTATGGCCCAGAGTATTGGCATGTACAGGTGAAGGTTGGCTAGCTGCAAAACTTTACTTAAACCTGCAATCCTAGTTCCTAAGGCCAGGAGTTGGCACAATTATTACTGTGGCTAATATACTTTTTATTATCTTGTCTAGTTATCTAAGGTTTATAACTATTTTGTATACAATCAAAATAAATAATCAAAATTTTTCTACAAGAGAGAGATGAATTAACATGATTAAAACTAAAAAAAATTTGTAATTGCAAGATAACCAGACAACAGAATTTAAAAGGAGATATGAAAAATTGAAATAACAGAGTTAAATATAAAATAATGGATGCTACAATATTATCAACATCGCTGACTCGGAGAGCTTATATACAAAAAAATTTCTCTTAAAAAAATTTCTCTATGTAAAAGTGGGGTTGAACATTTTTTTTGGCCAGCCAATCTTCCCCCTTTTTCTGTTAATAATACCGAGCAAAAACCTATTGGAAATAATGGATAGGAAATCTAAATCCACTATGAGAAAAAGGTAACTTACCTAAAAACTGCATACAGAAATGCAGAGCCCGCGCTATATCTGAGTACAATAAACAAGTTACTGTCAGATTCTGGACCCAAATACAAATTCAAAACAAAGCAATGGCTGAAAAGTAGCACTTAGCAAAAGTATGAAAAGAATAGAAATAATAAAATAAGAATTGTAAACATACTACCATTATCTTAGAGACTCTAAGATAATATAATTTAAAAGCTATAATAAATTTAAAAATAATTTTAAAAAAGTAAATTTATCGAAAACTGAAAAATGGAGGTATCTAAAACTATCCAGGAAGAATAATAAGTCTAAAATAATAACCTGTTAAAAATATGGAAATTTAAATTTAATCCTTACTATATAGAATTTCTTTATTCAAATATCTATTAATAAAATTAATTGGGTATTTTTGAATTAAATAGTATTTAGTAAAGTGTTTATAGTTTATTATTTTTTTGTGATTTATTTGAAACTAGAAATATATATATATATATATATATAATATATATATATATATATATATATATTGTTACGTACATTGGGGTTCGATAATTTTATGCAAAATCAGTCGTACATAACAAGGCAATTCTTTAAGAGCGATGAGTATTTATTGTCGAAAATCAATCCTTGAAATACAGGATTCAGCAGCAAAATTCACAGAATAAATAACAGAAGGATTTCACACCTTCAACAGCACTCAGACACAATAAGCAGTGTCAATGACGTATTAATGAAATGTATGTAAATGACTATTCACAAGCACAGCCGAGCTGATCAAGTTCAAGGCAAGTCTACTAATCGCTAATCAAAACAATGCTCACAACTCGCTGGTTGAAATCAGACTCACTACTCGCTTGTTGAAACCAGACTCACTACTCGCTTGTTGAAACCAGACTGACTGTTGCGGCGAGTATCGCTCTATTTATAGCAGGGGCCGAAATTTCTGGAAAGATGCGCTCGCGTCACAGATCGTGAAATTAGTGGATTTCTCTACTAATTTCTAGAAGAATCCAGAGGGTCCCGAACTAGCCAACATGGTCGCCAAGTTGGTCGCCAAAGTCGCCAACTTGGTTGCCAAAAATGATGCCAACTTGGCTCTATCGCCAATATTTCGCCAAGTTCCCATTGAATCGCCATTGTAACGTAAGGGACGGCGTTGCTTGTGAATATTACAACTTTAAAATGAAATAAATATAGCATAGAGTAATATAAAGGCATTGCACATCCAAATACAAATTATTTACATTATTGTATACACAATTCGTAACACTGCCCCCTCCTCAAAGACTGTACGTCCCGGGCAGTACAATCCCTGAGTAAGAGGCATCTATTTACAGACATATTTTACTCTCATAGTAATCGAATATAAAGTAACAAATACTCAACAGCACATACAAAGCAAATAAATTCAAAATACAAACATAAATTACAACACTAAAATAAAACTAAGAAATTAGAAAATAGTTAAATAAATCACATTATTTACAAAATAATTAGTGACCATGGTCTGAACTTAGGGACCTTATTCTCTTTGGCCAAGGTAAGGGGCTAGCCTATTATAATGTATTACCTTCGGTTTTGTGTGTGGTGATTTCTGTATCCGAACCACAACGTCATTCAGTCTTTTTAAGACTGTGTAAGGATCTTCCCAGTTGGTCTGCAGATTTGGAGAGAGTCCTTTGCGACGTTTCGGATTCCATAACCACACTTTGTCGCCTTCGTGGAAGTCGTGTCCGGTTGTTCTTGCGTCGTATCGGGTCTTCATCTTCTCCGAAGCCATGCCGATTCTTTCCCTAGCCAAATGATGCATTTCCTCCATCCGTGCCTGGAGTTTCTCGACATACTCCTCAGGCGCCAAAGGAGCATCTGGTGGCCGGCTGAACAAGAGATCTGCAGGTAACTGCAGATCCCGTCCGAAGAGCATCTGGGATGGAGAATAACCGGTGGTGTCGTGAACGGCACTCCTGTAGGCAAGCAGGAAAAGAGGCAGTTTCTTGTCCCAGTCCTGTTGACTACTGGATACCAGGAGAGAAAGGATGTTCAGGATGGTCCGATTGAACCTCTCTACCATGCCGTCAGACTGAGGATGTAAAGCTGTTGTCCGGGTTTTGTCAATGCCGAGTATCTCACACAGTCTCTTGCAAACTGCAGAATCGAAGTTTCTTCCCTGATCGGAGTGCAGTTGTAGAGGAACTCCGTATCTTGAGATCCATTGTTGTACTAGAACCTCTGCAACAGTCGGGGCCTCTTGGTCGGATATAGGATAGGCTTCAGGCCACTTAGTAAAGTATCCATGACAACCAGGATGTTGTTGTTGCCATCTGCTGATCTCGGAAGTGGGCCTAAGATGTCGAAAGCTATTCGTTCGAAAGGCGCTCCCACATTATACAGCTGGAGTCGTCCTCTGGTGCGTTTTCTTGAACCTTTACGTGCAGCACAGGGATCACATGTGCGACACCACTTCTCAACGTCACTCCACACATTGTTCCAGTAGAAGCGCTTTCGGACTTTTTGTAAGGTCTTCATGACACCAAAATGACCACCAGTTGGACTGTCATGGAGTTCGCTTAGGACTGTCGATATTCTTGTCTTCGGGAGTATTAATTTCCACCTGAATGCTTTTCCATCGTCAGACTCCGATTTTCGATATAAAATACCATTTTTCAGGTGCAGAGAGTCCCAAAGAGCCTAGTAACGCTTCGTTGTAGGATGGAAAGAGGCGATGTCTTGCCAGCTGGGCTTTTGATCAGATGACTCTTTGAATTATATTATTAGTTTAATTTCAGGATCAGCCATTTGATCTTTTTTGATGTTCTCATCATTCCACGGGTCGGATTCCGATGTTGATGGCGTTGTAACTTGGCGGACTACTGGATCTATTACGCCAAACTTCTCTTCGACTCTCGAGCAGTATTTGTAGCTCTCAGGACAGGGTCTTCTCGAAAGAGCATCTGCATTTCCGTGTGCTGATCCTTTTCTAGGCGAATTTCTACGTCATACTCCTGTAGCCTTTGTATCCACCTGGCTATTTCGCTTTCTGGATTTTTAAAATTCAGTAGCCAGGTCAATGATGCATGATCTGTTCGAAGTAGGAACCGTCGACCATAGAGGTAAGGATGGAAGTGCTCCACGGCTTTTACGATAGCAAGCAGTTCCTTCATGGTTACACAGTAGTTTCTTTCAGGTTTGGACAGACACTTACTAAAATAGACGATGACCCGCTCCTGACCATCTATTTCTTGGGACATCACAGCTCCGATGCTCTCACAACTTGCATCTGTATCCAGAATAAATTGTTTCCCAGTCTCAGGATATGCCAGGATTGGAACAGATGTTAGTGCGTCCTTGAGCTTATTAAAGGCGTTGTTACACTCGTCCGTCCAGATGAATTTCTGTTTTGCTTCGGTCAGCTTATGGAGTGGTCTGGCGATTGTTGTGAAATCTCTCATGAATTTCCGGAATACGTACACAAGCCCAAGAAACTCCGGAGCTGGTGAACATCCGTCGGGCTTTTCCAGTTTTTCACGGCCGAGATCTTATCCGGGTCTGTTCGAACACCTTCCGCCGAAATAATTTGCCTAAGATAGGTGACTTCACGCCGGTACAGGTGGCACTTAGATGGACTTAACTTGAGGTTAGCTTCTTTCAGCTTTTGTAGCACACGCCTAATATTGTTAAGATGTTCTTCGAAGGAACGCCCCACGATTATGATGATATCAAGATAAACCAGGCAGGCCTCGTACGAAAGTCTCCGAGGACTGTTTCCATAAGGCGCTCGAATGTTGCAGGTGCATTACACAAGCCGAAAGGCATAACCTTAAATTGCCAGAGTCCTTGTCCCGTGGTGAAGGCAGTCTTTTCTTTATCGTCAGGGTGGATTTATACCCGCCAATACCAGCTCTTGAGATCTAGGGTAGAGAACCAGGTATTACCGGCTAGTGTATCAAGCGTGTCATCTATTCTTGGAAGAGGGTAGCTGTCCTTCTTGGTCACGTCATTCAGCCGACGATAGTCCACACAAAATCTGGTAGAGCCATCTTTCTTCTTGACCAAGACGACGGGAGATGCCCAGGGACTTGACGACGGCTCAATGACATCATTATCTTGCATGTCTTTAATGAGTGTTCGAACTTCTTCCTGTTTGGCAAACGATAGTCGTCGGGGTGCTGCTTAATAGGAGGATGCTCTCCCGTATCAATTCGATGCTGAGTTAGTCTAGTTCTTCCAAAGTCTCAGATGTTCTTGAAAATATGCTTTGGAATTCTGTAATCAGCTCTTCTGCAGCACATCTCTGTTTCTCGTCTAAGTCCGTGTTTCATAGTAAAACCCCTGACCAGATCTTCTGAAGAAAGGTTTTAGCTATTGCACTTTCGGTCAACACATGTGACAGGAGCATAAGCTGCTATTACCTCTCCTTCCTGGATAATTCTGGTCTTATCATTGATGTTAGTCACTCTTACTGGGATGACTGACTTCGAGAGGTCTACTACCTACGAAGCAATCAGTACTCCTGCTTTTGAACTGTCTGGGTCAGGATAATCAATTAGGCCGAATCGAAATTTTCTATTTTCTGCTACTAAACCGGGTATTATACATTCAGTTCTGGGTGATAATGAGATGTTGGATTTTGCTATAATTTTCTGGTTGGATTCAAATTGAGTTTGTAAGCCAAAAAGAGTGATGTCTTCAAACTTTGAATGCATATTGCTATTTTCAAAGTCCAGTTTGAAGTTATTGTTCTTCAGAAAATCTAGTCCCAGGATACAGGGATCTGTAATATCTGCCACATATGCCGTATGGCGTTAACCGATATTTCCAAACCTTAGAGGGATGTTAGCTTTCCCATGTACACAAATCTTGTCACCAGTCACTATTTGCAAGGTAACGCAGGGCGGCGTCCAAATAATTTTAACTTTTGAGTTTCGAGTCAAATCTTCCCTGATTATTGACACATTGGCTCCAGTATCCACAACCATACGGCACGAGATACCATTAATTTTTCCAATCACGTAAAGTCCATTGTCACCGCCATTCACTGCAGTAATCTGGAGAATCTTGTGATGGGGCTTTTCATTATCTGGCGACCTCCGCCCCGCGAGATGGCCATATTCTAGTTTTCCTGTTTCGAAGACACGGGGTTCTCGTCTTTCTTGCTCGGGGGCAGTTATATCTCAGATGTCCCGTTACTCCACATCCCCAGAACTTGAAGTTGCGTTTCTCTTGGTTCCGACGTTGAGCCATTAAAGTTTGCATTTCTTCTCTCAGTTTTTCAATGTCGTTTATCCATGGAGATTCAGAGAGCTCATCTGCAGTCACTCTAGCTCCTCGAATGGAATGTCGGTCTCTGCGACTGGCTTGAGTGGCGGCATATAACAGGGCAGATTTTAGATCCTGAACATCTGCCATTCTTATTGCCTTCTGAATTTCTCCATCCTTCAGTCCGTCTACGAAATGCTGCAGGGAAATTATTTCTCGCACATTTGCTGGGTGGTCGAAGTAAGCCAAGTTGGCGAGCCTTTCTATTTCCGAGGCATACTCCTGCAAATTTTCTCCGGTTTTCTGGAGTCTTGTTTTCATCTGCAGGCTTGCGTAGTCTTTGGAGTATTTCTGGCCGAACCGAAGATCGAGAGCATTATAGAGGGAACACAAATTAAGCCGCTCTGTGTCAGGAAGAGTTTGCAGTATTTCTGCCGCTTCTCCTCCAAAGGATGCTGCTAGTTGACACGCCTTGACCCTTCAGTCCATCCATTGGCATCAGAAATAATAGAAAATTGAGTCTTATACACCTCCCAGTTGGCTTTTCCATCATAGGCGGACAGCTTTACTGACACTGGAGAAGCAGTCAGAGGTACTGGAGAAGCAGGCACAAACTTGCTTTCATTATCTTGTTTTCACAAATTTGAAGTTTGAGACATGAGGCTAAAATTTCCGGGAACTTCTTCTCGGATCCTTTTTTATTTCTCCTCCACTTTGTTTTCCATTTTCTCTTCAACTACTGCGATCTTTTCTTCCATTTTTACGGCTATTCTCTCTTCCACACTGTTTATTTTCTCTTCAACATTATCGATTTTCTTTTCCAGAGTATCTCTGAGCTCTTCTTGACCTTTTCTGGTCTCTTCTTGGCTCTTCAGCACATTTTCCTTTCTGCATTTCTTGTTGGTCTTTCTCCATTCTCTCTCTAGTCTCTTCTTGACTTTTCTGCATTTCTTGTTGGCCTTTCTCCATTCTTTCTTTAGTCTCTTGGCTTTTCTGCATATCTTCCAGACCTTTCTTTGTCTCTTCTTGGTTTCTCTGCATTTCCTTTTGCATTTCTTGCTGGCCTCTTCTAGTCTCTTCTTGGCCACTTTTCAAGGCATTGATGCCTTTCAACAGAGCTCATCCATCGCTCTTGTTATCGGTAAAAACCCAACTTCTGACACAAAATTGTTTCGTAGATCGGGGTTCGAGGATTTTATGCAAAATCAGTCGTACATAACAAGGCAATTCTTTAAGAGCGATGAGTATTTATTGTCGAAAATCAATCCTTGAAATACAGGATTCAGCAGCAAAATTCACAGAATAAATAACAGAAGGATTTCACACCTTCAACAGCACTCAGACACAATAAGCAGCGTCTAAAATACACGTATGTTAATGACTATTCACAAGCACAGCCGAGCTGATCAAGTTCAAGGCAAGTCTACTAATCGCTAATCGAAACAATGCTCACAACTCGCTAGTTGAAATCAGACTCACTACTCGCTTGTTGAAACCAGACTCACTACTCGCTTGTTGAAACCAGACTCACTGCTCGCTTGTTGAAACCAGACTAACTACTCGCTTGTTGAAACCAGACTGACTGTTGCGGCGAGTATCGCTCTATTCATAGTAGGGGCCTTCTTTCTGGAAAGATGCGCTCGCGTCACAGATCGTGAAATTAGTGGATTTCTCTACTAATTTCTAGAAGAATCCAGAGGGTCCCGAACTAGCCAACATGGTCACCAAAGTCGCCAAATTGGTCGCCAAAAATGATGAGAACTTGGCTCTATCACCAATATTTCGCCAAGTTCCCATTGAATCGCCATTGTAACGTAAGGGACGGCGTTGCTTGTGAATATTACAACTTTTACATGAAATAAATATAGCATAGAGTAATATAAAGGCATTGCACATCCAAATAAAAATTATTTACATTATTGTATACAAAATTCGTAACAATATATATACACTGGTGTCCAAAAGTTAAGCATAAATCGTAAAATGCGAAAAAAATGGAGTAAATATTCTTAAAATTATTCCAAATTTCTTGCGGATATTAATTGGGTAAAGAAGAAACACTGGTTTTATGCAAAACAGTTTAGTCGACTATGTCCTGCGCGAAACACCGGCGCATGTCGGATTGCAGAGAAACCGATTCACGCAGCATATGCAGTTCAGACAAGTTTCGTGCAACTGCTGTGCGAAGGAACGTTGTTCACCATCACACAAGGTGAATAATGGCACAAAGACGCCAATTGGACATGTTTACGAAAGGAAGAATCGTTGGAATGCTGGAATCCTCACAATCACAAACCGAAGTGTCTCAAATTCTGAATGTGGATCAGTCTGTGATCTCAAGATTGTGGCAGAGGTTTCAATGAACCGGAGATGTTACCCGACAACTAGTATCAGGTCGACCAAGAGTCACAACCCTCGCCAAGACCGCGCGACTTCAGAGGGGCAGTACTGCCAGAGCACTGGGTTCGGCGCTCACAGTCGCCACAGGAATACGAATTCGAGACAAACTGTTCACAGGAGACTCAATCATGCTGGCCTGTATGCCAGAAGACCAGCAGTTTGCATTCCCCTCACGTCTTCGCATAAACGCGCTCGTTTGAACTGGAGTTTTAAATCAACATTAGTGTGGGAGAGTGGGCCAATGTGATGTTCAGTGACGAGTCCCGGTTTAGTCTGAGTAGTGATTCTCGGTGGGTAACGATATGGAGAGAACTTGGAACACGTTTTGAACCAAGAAACATAACGGAGAGACATCATTTCCATCAAGGGGAGTAATGGTATTTGCAGGCATCATGATGGACGGCCGCACAGACCTCCATTTCTGTGACACGGGGTCTGTGAGTGCTCAAAGATACTGAGACGAAGTTCTTGAGCTTTATGTTCGCTTGTTTCGAGGTGCTGTCGGTCCTTACTTCATATTCATGGATGATAATGCGCCATGTCCCCGAGCGGTGCCGTTTGATGACTTCCTTAAATCGGAAAACATCCAGCGCATGTCGTGGCCTGCGAACTCCCCTGTTTTAAATCTTATCAAGCATGTATGGGATGTGCTCGGGAGACAAATTGCAGCGTTTTCGCACCCACCAAGCTCCGTTACAGAACTGAAGAGAGCTCTCCAAGAAGTGTGGAACCGTTTGAGCCCACAACTCATTCATTGACTCATAGCAAGTATGGTAAATCGCTGTGCAGCGTGCCTGGCTGTCAGAGGTGACCACACGCCTTATTAAACTGCAGCTTCAGTATTTTATTTAATATTTTCTTTCATTTTTTCTTTAAAGTCTGAATCCTTGCTGTGCTCAGTTTTCTTTCAAACTGCTACTTTGGATAATAAAATTAATTACTATCATTTTTTTTATTTGCTTCCTTATTTTATAGCCATTTTACACTCGCATATCACGTTTCCTGCCATTCTGATTTACAGTTCCTTCTATATTCACATAATTATCAATTATGCTTAACTTTTGGACACCAGTGTATATATGTTACCCTTAAAGTGTATAATTCAGTTATTTCATAGAATAACTAGGTATTTCGTGAAATAACTGGGCAAGTAAGTAAAAGTATATAATAAATGAAAAATTTCATACTTTACCTATTTATTATGAGGAATAACTGGTTGTTCTATGAAATAAAAAATGTGAAAGACCGTTAAAGTGAAAAATAAACAATTTTAAAGTTATTTTATAAATTAATTGATCATAAATAGCTATGATCTCTGGAAAAATACATTTTATCCCTATTGTGGATGATTAATTGATAAATAATAAGAAAAAGTGGATGATATAATTTATTATTGTTCATATTGTTAACATTAGTTAAGCAAAAAGGAAAAAAAAATTATATGGAAAAAATAATTAAATTGAAATATAAAAAAAATACATGCTGGGAAGAAAAATTGTTGCTTCATAAAAAAATTGTGTAAAATCTTCAAACAAAAATGTAAAAGAAGTTAATTTAAACTTTATGAAATACCTTTATTTTAGTTTTCATTATTTATTACATCAAGAATTGCTGTGATGACAATTTGAAGTGCATTGCATACTATTTCTGAAAATGCACACTTTTTACCATTATACATTTTTTTCATTGCAAAGTATCTATAAGAAGTTCAAAATTGATTAAAAGCAGCTAGAACCGCTTCAAAGAACTTTTGAGTGCTGTATTTCATACTTTAACAATCAAGTAATCGTTATTCTATAGAATACCTAGTTAAATCGCGTAAAATTCAATAATTTTATATACTAAAACTGACTTGTCCAGTTATTTCATGAAACACCTAGTTATTCAATGAAACTACGGATTTCACACTTTAACGTAACATAAATTTAACATATATACATAAATTCTCTGCAACATTCTTTACAAATTTCCATAATTTACTAAAAATGTGAAGAAGTAATTTATATTTACAAGTATTAAAGAAGCATAAGTAATATGGGAAACATGATGAAATAATTTCAAATTTTCTATTAAGTAGAGACTTACTCATTGAGTCCAGCGCATTGGAGAAAGTGGTCACCATCCATCCTGGCATGGCCACAGAGCGAGCAGGCCTCGTCAGCAGCCAGGCCAAGTTAGTCGAGGTATCCTTCCAAAAAGTCATGCCCGGTATTTAGGTGAAAGCGGGCAACAGCCTCGGCTATCTCCAGGTTCCTCGGGATACGACCCACAATGACCAAGGTTTCCCATAACTTTCCAAGGCTGTTAGTTTTTTGGGTCATGGTGGTACATTTGTCAATGTACGAGGCTCGTATGTGGATATGATGCTCTTCTGAGGATCAAGGGGACTTTCGGCTGAGACGACTCGGCTTCCTGCTTGGTTTTTGGTCGGCTCTCTCATTGCCGAGGATCCCAACGTGACTTGAGACCCATTGTAAGGCCACTGTCCAGCCATATGAAATGAGCTCCGCAATTTTAGTTCGGCTCCGAATTGTGTTAAGGTAGTCAATTGGTGTGTTATTGCTTAAGGTTGAAATTGTAGGAGTCAATGCTTTGCTTTGGAGTCGTTGAAGAAGACAACTTTTTCAGGAGCTAGGCCAGCAGCTAGGTGAATACATAGTTGAGCAATATTTCCATATTTAAATTTGATAGAAACATTTTATTCATTGATTTTGTCGAACGATATGTGTATGTATGGATGGATTTATAATTTAAACTTCATATAATCGAAAAATACATCTATCTCTTAAGATGCTTTTATCACTTTTCATGATTAATTACTAGAAAATTACCTTTAATAAACTGAAAATGCTTATCAAAGGAAATTATTTTTTTTTAAAAAAAAATTCATAGTAAAAATTTATCGGAATTCTAACTTTTCATTCACGACACAAGAAATTTTTCAACGCATGGGACTTAAGCATATCATATCGCCATAATTCAAATTAAAATAAATTACGTGCTCATTTTATTTTATGGATAATAATGAAATAGCAATGGATTTGTTTTGATAGTAATAAAAATACTATATAGCAAAAATATTTTCATAATTATCTTTACATTTCAAAGTAATACACTCACTAGAAATAAATCATTCAAGGGGGATGAAAATTATTAGATATGTTGTAAATGAAATGAAAATAAAACATTAACACTATTATAGGAATTGAATGTTTTTTCAGGAAATACAACTACAAGAGCGAAAAAAAAATGGTGCTTTGGTCTCCTTTTGGTTCTGATGCAAACTAATCCGTCTTGGTATTGACTCAAATAATTGATAGATATCCTCCTGCCAGAGTGCTTGATATACATATTTTTAGTAAATTAAATATGTAAATCCAGGGACGTTCAGATACCTTCTCATCTTATTTAAATCATGTTCAGTTGGTGACCGATTTGGGAATCAGGCCAGTCAGAGAAGTTTAGAGAAGCAAGAAAACATACAGTAGGCATACAAGGCACGTCGTATGTATTGTGGAATAATCCTGTAGAAATTCAAACCCGAGGGGTTTTGTGAGGAAGGGCAACTCTATGGGACGTAGAATCTCGTCGACGTA
This sequence comes from Trichonephila clavata, assembly GCA_019973975.1. Classification (NCBI taxonomy): domain Eukaryota; kingdom Metazoa; phylum Arthropoda; class Arachnida; order Araneae; family Nephilidae; genus Trichonephila; species Trichonephila clavata. The sequence continues at coordinate 216,974 of BMAO01016357.1, read as the reverse complement.
TTGACATATCATGGATGTCGCGAGTGCCACGGATGGCGAGCAAAGGGGGACGGTTATCAAATTAAATGTTACGCCTTATAAAAATTTTGACGTTTGGATGTGTAGCAAACGACAATCATGTGAATATCCCACCACTGTCCTAGACGTCCACCTCTTCATTGGTCATCGGGACTCAAATCAAAACTCGTCAACAGGTCCAATTCACCCTGCAGCATTAAGTGCGCCTGTCACGAGGGGAGAGGCAACGATGAGTTGTTGTTGGTGAAATGGACTACGTGACTTCATGTTCCAATCGCTTCCGAGTCTATATCGATGATCATTGCAGTCATTGGTGACCAGGTTGCACGTCGGTTTGTTGACAAGTGTAAATAAATGGCCATGAACACTGACCAGACGACTACTCTGTCTTAGCATTCTGCCGTCACTCTTGGTTGATTGCTGCCTTCTTGATGTTCTTTACACAGATCGTCATCCTATTCCTAAAATTTCGTCGTATGATAGCATCCCTTTGTCATAAATGTCGAGAGATTTTGAGATTTAACCTCTTTACTTTCTCTCGTGCAATTGCACGTCCCTCTCAATAGACGTATGCTCAAAATATTCACGACTCTATATCACCGAGACATTTGTACTGCCCGTATGAGTCAACAGAAACACATCCGCATGGAAGTTATGCTTTAAATTTGGAGTGTATTCTGCTTTACATACCATCTTGATACTCCGTTTCTAAGTGCTGCAGCTCCAGGTACTCAGTCATTAGCCACCTAAAGTTAACAATTGGCATATACAAGATAGTATATGTATAAGCAATTTCGTCACCTTCAGATTGGTCCTTCTTGGTACGTCGCTTTTTTCCCTCTCAATGGACATACGCTGAAAATATTCACGAATCTATACATACTCTATATTCTTTTAATATAGTCTCGATTCTATATATACTCTTAAAAAAATTTCAAATTGAATTTTTTAAAAGTATTTTCATTGTATAAAATATTGCATAATTATTATTTATTTTAATTATTAATAAAATTTAATTAAGTTTTGATAATTATTCTTTTTATTTAATTTAATTTTGATAATTATTCTTTATATTTAATATTATAAAATTAGAAGAGGCAGAAATAAAAAAAAATACACTGATAACATGTATTAAAAGTTTGAAATTAAAATTACACACATGAGCAAGAAATTTTAAATAACCCCTCCGTGATTTCTACTTGAAAAAAATCTTAATAAAAAATCTTATTTTAGGCCTTTAGTGAAAAACTCTTTCTACATAAAAAATTAATTTTATAAAACTTTAATTTTTTATGTAAGATTTGTGTATTTGAATTTTTTTAGGTATTTATTAACACTCCAGCCTTTTTAAATAAAAAAATATCCGAGTTCTTAACTTTTTCTAATATATTTTAGAAGGAATTAATTGTAGTCAGTCTTTGCAAACGTAAAAAAAATGATTGTTACTCGTCTTTCCTTTAAAACATTAGTTCTGAAATTAATCGTATATCTTAATTAACACTAATGGCAATAACCAAACATTTTTATTTAATTAAGAAAAGTTTATTTGACTTACAGTATAAAAGTGAAAAATGACTTTCTCTTATATATTCATTGTAAGATATTATAAGAGAAATATAAAATGCAATGTTTTACATTTGTAGCAATGATTCGGATGCAAGTTTTCCAAACTACTTAAAAACATTAGAAATCTATCTGATTCCCATGCTATAATTTTGGGTATTCAATAATATAAAAAAATGAACAATATTTCATCAACTCAAGTCTCTAGTTCTAAGAGTTTCCTAGTTTAAATTTGAGCACTATCTAATAATTTACATCGTATCAAAATTGCTAAGAGCTTTTAAAAGATTACTTGAAAAGCTTTATTGTGTATTACTGAGATAGGATACTATAGAAGTTACATAATTTTAAAGTATCCAGTGCTTATAGTAACCAGCTGTTATCTCTCGTATGTTCCTCTTTTACATACTTCGCATTATTCCCCAATACATTCCAGCCATTTTTTTCACAGTTGCGATTTATATGGATGATTTTAGACAAGCTATATTTATAAAATTTATGAAATAGTTGTTATACAGCATATATATATTTACATAGTCAGAATATTTGCGAATATATTTCGATAAGTATAGTAAAACTAAAATATTAATAAATAGTATGGGGAATTCTTATAGATGTTACATGTTTCTAGAATTGCAATTTAAATTCTATACAAATATATCGTGGTTATCATCTTTTTCAAAACGTGTACAATAATAATACAAGAATTTTTATTGAAAAAGTTATTGAATGACCTTTTGACAATTCAGAAGCACTTTTTGTATATAATTGTTTGGGAGCATACAACTAAAGTTTCAAAAAGGTTTTTTCAATCATTTCACTGCTTTCTCTATTCTACTTGTTTTATTATTTGCTTATTTTATTTCAATTGCTTTAAACAAATACAGAAAACATAAAATAAGCTTTTTTCAGCATTCAATGTATTATAAGGAGGAGTTAAAATTTTATGAAATAATAAATCCTTCTTGTGTGAATCTACATAATTTTACATGTTTAAAAATATGACTAGTTAAAATCTGCAATTTTCTATATTTAACAATTAGTGTCACACATTTTAAATATAAAATACAAGAAATTTTTTAACACTAAAATTTGTGTCTTAAAAAGCTTTTATTATAAATTTTGAAAGTCCTTAGAATATTCTTTTTGAAAATTTTAAAGTCTTCATTGATTATGTTAAATAAAACTTTTGTTAGTATTTAAAATTTACTTCAGATAGAAAACTGAGAATAAACTTTTTGCATACAATTTTATCAGAAAATAATTTGATCACCTACCAAGAAACATATTTACAAATTGCTATATTAAAAGAGACAGCATTTATATGTGTGTAGAAGACCCCGGTCCTCCCTTAAGTTATCTATAATCTTAAAAGCCAGTTCTCTAAATTACTCATAATCTACAAGACCACAATAAAGAGATTTAAATACACTATGTACGCATGCGTTATCTGTATATTTTAAATGTTAAAATAAGAAGTAGAGAATTTCCGATATGATATCAATTTTAAATCAAATAAAACAGCAACGTGTTACTGTTGAAAAGTTTTTCAATAAAGGTATCCGACTATGTTCGTGACCATGATTTTGCAATATTTAGAGTATTTTTTTTTAAATATTTAGAGCTACTTATAGATAAGAATACACATAAAAAATTGTTTTAGGAATATTATTAAAAAAAGAAATATTTAAATTAAATTTTACTGGCAAAAAATGAACTTATAGAACTACTTATTTTCAAAATATTCTCTTTTTTATGAAAAATGCTCCTATAATGATAATATTTTGCCTATATATAGCTCAGACCTCTGCACAGAGCTTGAAATAGGATTTTTGAAATACATAACTTAAAAGTGTGGATTTTTCCGTACATTAAGACATCAGAGTAAAAACGTTTAAAAAAAAAACACCGATTATTATTTCAATTGGTAGTAACTCTGAAAATAATGTGAATTTTTTCAAAATTCCTAGTTCAGGCTCTCTGGAAAGGTCTTAGTTATATATAAGCAAAATAATATTATTATAGAAGCATTTTTCATAAAAAGATAATGTTTTGAAAATAGATGATTCTATGTAAATCTTTTGCCAAAATATTGGATTTAAATAATTTTTTATTGTAATAACATTCTCAAAACAATTTTATAAGTGCATTCTAGTATAAGGACACTATATATTGAAAAAATATTGCACGCTTTTACAAAATCATGGTTCCAAACGTAATCGGATACCTTAATCAAATTTCCTATATTACAATTATTCCTTATATTTAATATAAGTGTTCATAAATATTTCGCATTTAATTTTCTACAAAATTATTGCCATGCTAAATCTAGAAAAAATAAAGGTTAAATTAAACAATGTTACGTACGGAAGCATTTCGTATTTTAAATTCAAAGTTTATAAAAAGTTGCATAAATGTGATAAATAAAAAGAAATACTCGAAATATAGAAGAAAGACTTAAACTAACAGAACATGTAAAATATTATTTATATTATCCAATCATTATTTGCATAATGAGTAGAAATGTTCAATATTTAGAACTATGTATACTGTAAAGAAGAAAAAGTTTCCTTAATTTGCAAAAACATATTCAGAATAATTTTAAGATCAGTGAGGAATAATTTTTGCTTTTTAAATTGGTTGATAAATGTCTTCACTGAATTTTTTTTTTTTGGTTACAAGAAATGTTTTCAGCAAAGATGGAGAAAACAGTTAAGCAAATCACTTGGAATCAAAGAATTGTTACTGTTAATTATATTTTCTATGAATCTCAGATTGGGGTTCTCCATAAAAATTAAATTCGATTATTCTGATTGTCAAAATAAATTAAATGCTTTAACCGACTGGGTTTTTCGTTTATAATGAAAATTAAACAGGGAGAAAATACAGTATTGTTATGATCTATTTTTTGAAAAATTAAAAAAAAATAGATGTAACGTATACTTTTGAATATAAGCTTATCCATGTATAAGCCTAGAGGAAGTTATCCACTTCAGAACTGACTCAAACGAAACCTGTATATAAGACAAACTGGGGGAAGACTTATAGTTTTTAAATTTGTCATGAGAGTGAAAAAGTTGCTAAGCAGCTAAAGAGGAAGAAACTCCAATCAAATTTCTGCAAAATAAAAAGTCAAACATACTTTTATTTCTCTTAACCCTATCTGAAGCTAACACATTTTTTCCATTCATTTATTATTTTGAAAACAATGTATGCTAATTTTACTTTCTGTAGCTTTTTTTTGCTCAGAAAATGAAAGGGAACAGAATTCGTATACGGCTTGAGATCGTTGACCTACGTTTCTTGTTCTGGAGGAAAAACTCACCACAAGAAGAGCATATGCAATTAGATATCCTCGCATGATCACTATGTTTTTAAATATCCCAGAAAGGGAATTTTACATATGAACTATTCGGAAACTCGGAATTTGACCCTGACTTGAAGGATTCATGTAATTTTCTTTTAGTAAAATGTTCCATTCAAAACACCACAAAAGTTAAGAGATTAAAATCCCTTGCGCATGGTTAACAAAAAAACCCCATCTTTTTTAAAACAAATTTAAAAAAAAAAGAAGGAAAAAAACCCCTTTTTTTCATTAGGTTACATTTTTTTTTAGACAAGTGAACCCGTGTAAAAGCCGATCCCAACTCCAAAAATTCACGGTTTATACCCGGAAAAATATAAAAGTCTATGTAGGCAATGTTTCGCACATCTTGAATCATGTAAAAGTAGTTTAGGTGATTTAAAATGTAATGTGTTTCCAGTTTTAAGGAAAACAGAGTTAATACCACCTGTAATTTATTACAAAGGAATAAAAGAATTTCTATTAGTATCAATGAAAACAAATTTAACATCTTGAATTTATTGCTCAAGCTTACATGTTCCTTAAAACAATCTGCTTTTGATTAAGATAATCAGATATTTGGAATTTATATCTCTAGAATAAACTCATTACAAAAACTTTAAGATCGGAACAGTCGTAGAAAGAAACTTTCTGCTAAAAATACAACATAACGTATTTATATTACACATGAAAAAATCAAATGTAATTTATCTCTCAAACAAAAGTTTGTATTAAAGTCTACTGAATTATGTTGCTGATCCATCTTCACTAAGAATTACATGAATAAGAGATGAATTTTCTTATGCCTTTTTTATACTTTAATTACAGGAAATATTAGTTCCTTATGTGTGGTTGTAGTGCCAAGAACTTGTAATGGGAATGTCTGTTTTGTTTTTCGTTTTTCTGGCACAAGCATGCTTCTAGACATTTTCATGCTGCCTCAGAGGTATTTATTTAGTTGAATATTTTATGTTCAGATTGTGTAAGAAAATATTAATGTGGGCATGGATCGTGAATCTATGTATTTGTACAAGTACGTAATATGCACTCATTTCTCAGTTCCTTCTCACTGAAAATAAAAATAAAAATGTAATAGTTTAATAAATTCCCTTAAAAAATTGTTTGTGTTTATTTATATATGCTTCTAGGAAATTTGGTACAAAACGAGTTCAGTTTTAAAATTTGAAAAATTCCTTTGAAATTCAAAGTCAACTTCAAAGATTTCAGCAATTATTCACGAATGATATCGCATGTAAAATCAAAGAGCTAACTTTACGTTAAAATGATGCAGGTTTTTAAATTTTTTTAACGATTATATGGAATGAAACAGATAACACATCAATAAGCGAACTTGTAAAATTATTTTGCTACAATTAAATACAAATATTTATCAGCATTGACTTTTCCTTTAGTACTAAAAAGTCTTAAATTTTAATTAATTTTTGCATTATTTGCTTCTTAATTATTTTTGATTCGATGTGGTTTTAAGTCATACACTAAAGCAACACGAGAGCTATTGGAGACCGATCTCCTGATGTTGAATCATGATCAAGTGACGAGGACAACACCTGAGCTTCAGTCCAAACTTTCACCCCACGTCAATTTGGATGGACTTAGAGTCTTGATAGATTTAATGTGCCTCAGCTCCTCTACATGGGGAATCTTCAGAGGCACAAAGAAGAGAAACCAAGGCTTCTATTCTTTGAACGCCGGCCACGAGTTCGCGCCCGTGACCAATGAATTGTTTTTGAATGACTACTGCTTTAACAATACTATATTTTTATATTTCAAATGAGCATTTATGCATTACATTATTTTTTCTTGATTCTATGATATTCTGAATTATAATTGTTTTAATTTTTGCTTAATATGAGAAAAACGAATATGTAAAAATCTGGGTATATACCTATAGCATAATAATATCGATAAATTTCTTAACATATATATATATACCCAATATAACTCATGAAATATATTTATTAAATTTGGGAAATCTATGTTCCTTTAATATAAAAATTTAGGCTTTGAATTTATGTGGGATATTTTTATGAATAATTGCTCAAATGTATAAACCTGGAAGTATCAGCATTGTGTAAAACGTCTTTACATTTTGAAAACAAAGGAATTTTTCAATTAAAATTTCACATGTATTCATAAACATAAAGACAGAGAAGCAATATTTTAAATTTTATATTAAGTCTTAGTAGAAGAGTTATTGATGATTAACACATTCCAGAAAAGAATATTTTAAACATGAATGTTTTTAATGCCCTGTGAAGGCCGTCAACAGCTTAGTGGTCAAGGTCACGGACACGTGGTGGCTGGAGTGCCTTGAGTTCGCCATATGCCGCTGAAGACCCGTATTGAGGGGCTGATGCATGTTAAACGTGTCGGGGCGCAAACGTCCTCCCGTTGGCGAGATGTGGAAGCTAGGAGAGGGGGAATGTTTAGATGTCATTCTCTTCACTTGACCATAGCTCTATATTACGAGGCCAAGTGACGAGAAAAGCCCTCGTGTAGCTGAATAAGGTGACGTTGATACACATTCACTTCATGTCTTGTGTTTTCCAATCTTCACAAAACTGTTTATTCTCTAAAGAGAGAAAACCTTACTTCGGGAGCTATCATCATTTTTAATTCTTTCATATATCTTCTGCTAGTAAGATAAAGACTATGAATATTTCATAGACTCTTGATATTTTTATCTTATGTATGTGAATAACATAATAATTAAATACGATTCAGGAGGGCATAGTTATAAAAGCAAGGACAAATAGCAAAATAATGTAAATAATTTTTTTAAATTTATGTACAAGAAATTGTCAGTAATTTTATAAAATGGATAAATGCATCTCATTTGGAGAAAACTTATGTAAAATTTTATTTACTACAGACGTGTTGTTATGAAAACTTTTGCTTTTTGTTTTTGAATAAAAATATTAAACTATTGCTAATACTCCTGATGACATAGAGCAAATATAAGGATAAGAGTTGTTGTTGTGTTTAAAAGGAAAGAAATAGCAGGATCAAACTAATTGATTATGAAAAAAAAATGTAAGAACATATTTTTTTCCGTTCAGATTCAAATATACCCTAAAACTTTCCACACATTTTCATAGATTCCGTGGACTTCACAATGATACATAAGTATTATTATTAACAAGTATATTTATATTGCCGTCCTTAGATGATTTTAAACCTAAACGTGTCCATCTGTTTTGGATTAAATTAATTAGCTTGCAATTTTATATTAACGATTTCAAGATTGATTTTCATGCATTCATGCTTAAAAAACGTATTTATAAATTTGTTATTAGTTTGTCTACATAAGTTAAATTGATTGAAGTTTAAAAATAATTAAAATTATATATAATGATACAACTTAAAAGAGATGTATCAATCATTACTACTTCGAAATACACAAGCACATTTTATAAATTATAATTACCCTTTTATATGTGGTCAAAATTCATGAAATCATATATATTTTTTAAAAATTTAATAAATATGAAATTAGAATAAAATAAACAAGAAAATAATGCTTATCTATTGATTTATATATGTATAGAATACCTAATACAGCTATATAGTTAAATTTTATTTTTTGATATGAGAAAGAAAAGTTTTTTTAAAAATAAGTTATTGCTTAATGGAAGAGTTTTCTTTTTATTTAATAAAAGCTATATGCTACACGAGAGAGACTTTGATAAATTTTATCTTTATTTTAGAATTTATTGTCTTTCCCTTTGCATATTTTTATTTTGGATCTCTAATTAAGAATTTGGATATAATATAAATTTATCGCTTTTCTCTGAAAAATATAATCTTGAATTTAGGAGCACACACTGCAGTTATCAGTGCCATGACTTATAGATAGCATAATTTTCGAAGTAAGATAATGAAAAAATTCCAGTAATTTTCTTTATTTTTTGATACCATAATTAATAATATTTCACTGAATTTCACATATAAGAAAAGTGAAAAATTCTACTTTCAAATACCATTTTATTTAAAAACAATTTCTATATAAGTATTATCCTAGTAAATATTACTATCCATTGCGAATCCAGTTGGGTTTTAACTTCGCATTTTGCATTTTTTACAATTTTGATGATGAATTACTCAAGCTATTTTTTGAGGAATAAATCTAAATAACTATTAATAAATATTTCTTTCGTAGATTTTACAAATTCTGTTGGTATAGTTATGACCATACTTTGGAGCCTTGATTAAAAAATGTTGAGGTTTAAACGTTTTGACGAACAAAAAATTTCATAAATCTGAACAGCTAAGAATTTAAATACTTATTTTTAAAGAATTTTATATATCATAACTATGACTGCATGTAAAATAGAAAAAGGTTAAAAATTAATCAGATGTAATTATTGTATATATAAGTATATAAAAAATTGATAAAGAAACTTTAAAAATATAAACATAAATTGTTTTTGAAAGAAATTTAGGTTGTGTTTAGAAACTATTATATCTCTTAAAAAGTAGAACTTATATAAAACGCGTTTTTGACTGATTTTTTTATTAATAAAAAAAGCTAACATGGGATTAATTTACATTTATTTTTAAATCTGAATGAGCATTAAATTTAAATGTATGTTTAATAAAAAAAAAAACTTATGTACCCCATTATGTCTATTATTTTCCTTATTAGAAAAATATGTATAAAATTGTTTTGTTCATATTTATTTCTTCGGTTGAAAATGAAGTTTAAAGAAGACTTTCCCTCTTAATATTTATCTATTAGAAAATTCTTTGTATGGAAAATTGGCCGTCTTTCCGAAATGTCCGGAAATTTCGACTAAAAACAAGGAACTAGTAACAGAAATGTAAATAAAAAGAAAAAAAAAGAAGAATTTATCCCGAAAAAGACCGGAGGAGGAAGAAAATAGAAGACGGTCCTGAAGCATGTTCCACCCCCCTCCATCCCGTCGGGCTGCATTCGACGAGCAGCGATCGGTGTAAGGCGATCCCTGATTGGTTGAGAGAGTCAGCGCAGAGCATAACCCGGGACCTAGAGAAAGGTTCGATAATCAACCAGCTTCATCATCCCCCAGTTTATCCCCTTTTCCTTGGCAACCGCATCATCTGACTTCCCTGGGATTTTTCCCGATTTTCTCCAGAAAAAGAAAGAAGGACATTTTTCTTTTCAGGGGTGGACCCGCTCGAGTTAAAGTATTTCGAAGCTGTTTTTCTTCAGGGGGGTTTGTCCATGCACGAGCGCCCTCACCAGTCGGGCAGACGAATCATGAAAGAGAGAGGGGAGAGGCTGGTCTGTTCCTGCCGGGGTGGTGGACGTTTGTCGCATCGCAGCATCCTTTTCGTCCACCCTCATCTCGAAGATCGCCGTTCGGAGAGATAAAAGCGGCATCTCGCCCCCCGGCACCTCGATTATCCATTCGGTATTACTCCCCCGTCGGATTATCCGTTGATTTACTTCCTCATTTAGCCATCTTTTTTCGAATAATCGTGTAGCGGTCTTTTTGCCCGCCCCTTTTCTCATTCGCTCCCCTCTCACTCACCACTGGTGCTCACAGCCCAAACGAGCAATCCCGAAACCAACCACACCGATTGAAACTTCTTCGATGGAAGATTAAGAGAAGGAAGGAGGAAAAAGTTCTTTCTCTCTTTTAACCGTGACCTCGCCGCTCGTTAAAGCGACCGATGCCTTCTTGTGCCGTTGGATACCGCCGGACAGTGCCGGACTCTTTCACGCGCTGTTTAATTTTTGGCACATCCGGTAAGTGAAGAAATCTGAGACATTTTAACGTTAATTATGCCAGGAGCTTAATTTAAAGAGAGAAACGGTTAGTATCCGTATAAACATTGTCGGCATTGAAAATTCCGAACGATAATGTTTTGTTGGTTCAATTAGTTCAAGGTCTTGTTGATAAAGGATGAGCACGTGTATCGCACCTCGTCTGACATAAAAGGACTGATCTTAATGAAGATTTGAGCCTCCTTTTCTCCCTCTACTTTGAAAGACTAATTGGTGTTTGATTTTATGACAGATACAGAATAAGAAGACTTTGTTCATCAAGCCTTCTGATGTTTTTAAAGGTATTTGGCATATTTTTAAATAATAATTATGATCTACCACAAATAGAACTCTTTAAATATATTTCAGATCTTGAACTTGATTCTTCTATGTTCGAATTAGCAAATAAAACTTTTCAAAAACATAACTGCGAAAATGTTTTCAAATTGCTCACAAATCAATTGACTTTTAAACTCTGATCGGGGTGACTTTAGGTGTAAAAAACTTTCAAATTGCATTTTTCAGCGACTTAAGTAACTGTGAAAATTACTTTTAAAAAGGAAACGTGTCCAGTAATTTTAAAAAACAGTCAATACAGAACTTTCTAATTACTTCGTTGCTCAGAAAAAAAATAATCTTCTTTACTTAAAATTCATTATTATTGTGAAATTTTCAAAATCTCATTCTGTGAAGGAATGAGAATTGACTTATTGCGACTTAAGAAAATGCTCCAAGGTGTGAAGAAGAAGCCTAGCGAGAATTCCATCTGTGCCATGGCCTGTCCTGGCGGTTTTGTGAGTGAAAAAAACTCTTTAGCTGCTCATTCTGAACCTGAACTAAATATATTAAATTAATAAAGGTCAGTTTTAACCAGTCCCAACTGTGACTGTGTCTGGTATTTTGTAGCCGTTCTGAACTATAGAAGAAGGAAGAAGTACTGGAGGTCAATTGAGGAGGCAGCAAGTGTGGCATGTCAGGTTTTCGCGAACTGTTGCCCTTCTTTCATTCTACGAGCCATGAACATTAAACATATACCCTACCTGATTATCGCAGCATTCTTCTGCTTTGGCGCACACACAGGTAAGATCTTCTTTAACAGTTGAAGGTAAAGTAGTTTTTAAGCACCATAATCAATTAAATTATTTTTACTTTTTCTTAAATCTAAAACAAGAATAATTAGCAGGTAGAAAAAAATTGCTCCAATATTAATATAAGCATGCTTGACTCTGAGATAGACACCAGCTTGTTTTTATTGTTTAAATGAAAACTGAAAACTCCAGATCATTCATTAAATGTTCTTTATTTTAATATAGAAAGTAAATAATCAATTCAACCTGAAGCTATAAAAGATGAAGTGTAAAACATATTGCGTGTATGAGTAAAAATCAGTTCATTCATTTGAAAGTTATTATAATGAAATATGGTAACTCTGGACATTCACAGTACCACACAGAATATTGGAGCATTTTTCCATCTAAAAGTATTCGATCCATTTTGACATTCAGATGGAGGCAATGTTATGCAGTCTTTTTTAATAAAACTTAAAATAAATAACTTTAATTGGTATTTGTTTTCTTGTTTATAAAAAATAATTAGTAATTTAAAAATATTCATTTAAAAACCATGCATGAATGAGTTAGCTTTAAAATATTAATTAATTGTCACACAGTTTTCATGTAGTTTAGTTTTAGTTTTATTCATAATATTTGGTCTAATTTGTGGGTCTTTCCTATTCATTATTACTTATTTTAATCATTTATTTAACATTTACAACCAGCAAATATATTTTAAATCGAAAATGTCAATCGTATTTAAAATATAAAAAAATAGCAGAAAATTTTTTATATGATTAAAAAATTTATAATTATAATAAATTACACAAATTTATAATTATTTACCATTTTTTTACAATATAAATTGAATAATTTGTATTAAAATTCTTATGAATCTTAAAAAAATTAAGTTCTTAGGCTAAAAATAACACATTTTAGTAAAAATCTTTAAAATATTTTTTGAAAAGCAAATGAAAGATGAATTTCATGTTCAATGATAATTTGTTAAACGTGATAATTTGCAATTTTAAACTACATGATCAACGTTATCCGAAATGAACAATATAATTATTACACAATCTATGTATAATAACTACCTAAGGTTTTTAATGTGTTATCAAACACATTTCTGAAACAATACACATAGCACATTTCAGCATATAAAAAATAACAATTGACCATGACAGATAGTAAAATAGCAAACTCAATTTTAATAAAAATATCTTTGTATACTTGGAAATTTAATAAATATGAATTACAATTATCTAAAAATGAAACAAAATTTAGAGCTTCATAAAATAAGTTTAATTTTGTGAATACTAACAATTGAATGAATAAAGTAGAAAAACCTCTTTGTCTATGAGGGTGAAAAGTTTTTACACTAAGTTCATAATCACTGCAGTAAATATATTTGAAAATATTTATGATTCGGGGTTAAAATGCACAATTTGTAAAAAATTCCCGGATTTTAAAATTTCCTGTAATTTAAGTCACGTCATTACAGTAAAATTAGTCAAGTACTTAATATAAACGTAATATATAATACGTAAAAATAAAACTAATTTTTTAATAAAACGTATTTTATTTGATATAACTCTTTCGGAATATAAATATAGTGCTACGGTCAGGGTTTAGGCTTATTGGAAATGGATTTTATTTTCAGAAACAGGAAAAGCTGATTTTCTCAGAAGCCTACCTTACCTTTGGAAACGGATGGTTATCAAAAGTATATTTGTGTTACATTTGTCTTCAATTACTTCTTTAATATTCTATTTACTCCAGAAAACAACGATTTTTTATTCATTTCTTCTTGAAAAATATTTCTTTCAAAAATTTGCTTTGTTATAGTTTCGTAATCAATTTTTGTTTATCCGTTCTAGTTTTTTTGCTTTTAAAGTCGAAAATGTGTAAGTTATGTCTCATTCAAATAAGTAACCAAATCTTAAGAGACCAAAACACCTTACAACTCTGAATTCAAAACTTTTGAAGCAAATTTTATTTTTGAAATTCTAAGGGAAATTTTTTTGAAATGAACTCTGTAGATTATATGTAATGTAATTATTTATTTAAATATCCTTTAAACACTTCAATGAACGAAATAAAAAATATGTATAATGTAATGTAAAGTTTTAAATAATTAATTTGGATATTGCATTTAAGCAAACATTTTGTACACCATTAAATTTTCAGGGTTTTGCTTTAAGTAAAGATATTTTAAATAATTTAATCTAACAAAATACTGACATTGAAGTGGTACAAATTTGGAATGTTATACAATGAAATGAGCCGTTTTTGCAAAATAATTGGAGGCATTAGAAAGGCTTGATGTAACAGAGATAGCTTAGACTTTTTTGGAAGTCCTTAACATTCAGAACCATAGCATCAGAAAACAAAAGGGAAACTTACTTAAAGAGTTTTTAAAGTGAAGTAATATTTAAAAAATTAAATTATTTTAAGATTGAAAAATAAAGAACACATTAATTTACATGTCTGAATTATTACAGAAAAAAAAAGAAGAAAATAACACTAAAAGTCATTGGATTCAAAAGCTACATTTTCTTCCTTCTTTTGAAACTATATAAATTCAAATCACTAATATTTGTGATAAATTTCTATCTTTATTATGCACGAGAAAAATTCTATTCATTTTTGAGACATACTATATACTGTATGTTTCATAATTTCATTTCCACTTTTTTCTTGTACAATACATTAAATTATTTCCTTATCTATGTAAACTCTAATGTTGCTAACTTCATTTGGGAGATTGAAAATTTTACCATTTCACCAACTCTTTTTTGCTGGATTCAGAAAGAAATTGATCGACTACTATAATAGAAAAATGTTTAAAAAACATTTTTATTATTTTTGATATTAACAAAGTCAATTCCAAAAGTAATGTTTTTTCCCTAGATTATAGGTATTCTTTCTCTCTCTTGAGAGAATACCCAAAACTTACACATAGTTTAGGGAAAAAATATCAAGCTCAATATTAGCTTGTTTTACTTTTAATTTATTTCTACTTCAAACAGTTTCAAACTGCTATGATGGGGGAATAAAGAAAGTATAAAAAAGAGTGGAAGGGCATTAGGAAAAATAAAAGAAGCATTTACGAAGTCAAAATAAAATTGAATAATTCCTTATTGAAAGTTCTAATCATGGAGATGGGTAATACTTGATTATCTCATAAGCGGATTAAGTAGAAGGGGATTAACCCGAGGTCAACATAAAAATATTAAAAATAATATAGATTTCCTTGCAACATTGTATCATTTCTTTTGGAATTATACTTTTATTTTATAGATTAGATCAGACATATTGGTATACTTTTTAATTCAGATTTTATTTTGCTGTATATAAGTAATAATTTTTATTTTATGCAAAAATATTTGAAGATTTATAAATTTCTAATAATTTTTATTGCAATAAAACCATGAAATTTTTTCTAAAAAAAAAAGGATTGAAGAAACAAATTATTTAACTATATCTAAATTTATCAAAAATTCTTTTGAATCAAATTTGGAAATCGTTTAATAAAATGTGGTATTAAAAGAGGCACATTAATATGTATAAAACTTATTTATTCAAGCTTTTCTAAAGTATTTTTAAGAGAAAAATTTAACATAATATAGGGAAAAAATTGAGTAAAATATTTTTTCTCTTTTATTCATAGTAAACCAAGTGTTTAAAATACAGTGAAAATCTTTTAACAAAAAACTGAAGGGACTGAAATATTTTTTGTGTTAAAAGAATTTCGTGTTAAAGGATATTGCAAAAAACACATATATTCAACAAAACTAAATTTATTAGGATACATTGTATTTACATAGATATGTATAGATGCATGTATTTAATAAAAAATAAATGAAACAAAAACACATTCACAAGAACTTAATGAAATTTAATGCAAAATTTAGTAAAACCAAAATCTTCACAGATTTCCATTTTTGCCTTCCGTTTTTAATCAGCATCAAAGTTTGCTTTCCCCTGAACCTTTTGCTATTGTGCTCGTAGAGAAAATTCTTCTAAAACAGGGAGGAAAAAAAAAGCATGATCCAAACTTACTTATTTTTACTTACATTGTTATGTACTAGTCAGTGAATTCCAAAGCCAACTGATGAGAGATAAGATGTTTTGTGTGGTGTTTATAGGGGTGATGGGACCAAGTCGCTTAGATAAGCAAAACTGGCTCGTGTCACAGACTATTTCAAGGGTATCTCTAAGCCAAGTTAGCCTCCTTTCTACGAAACATGAGACCACCTCTCTCTCATTTCACACCTCTCTTAAATCTCACCTGCGCAGCTGGTGTGTTTCGTATTTTGTTCATTCCTTGAAGGAAAATTCTTTCGTGTTAAGAGAAAAAAATTCATTGAAATCCACAGTAGTTTGTCGGGGTCATTGTATTATTTCGTGTTAACTTATATTTCGTCTTGAGCTTTTTATCGTTAAACGTATTTCACTGTAGGTATAGTCAGGATGTAAAAGTTCATTAAAAGAAAAACTATTACATTTATGAAATACAGTTTCAATTTCTCTTTAAACGTTACATAAACAGTGAAAAAACCTACAATAGCATTCTTAAATTACGCTCTTAGGAAAAAATAAGTAACATGTATCCTGTCTCAAATGTAACGAATTTATACATTAGTAGCTGATTGATTGTTTGAGGGTAAATTCTGAGATAAATAATGTACTCATCAATTTCATTAAACAATTATAAAAATCCAGCAATTCTACAAATTAATTACAATTACTTCTTAATATTTTCTTTTTATCTGAAATACAAGGTACGAGGCATCTGCACCAACCATCACAGAATCAATACTTATGTAAAATTTGATACTTACGATAGACACTTGTATGACTTACGATGCATACTAAAATTATACTTAGACTGAAACTCATTGATTTAAATTATATATATAGGCAATCTAAAAGCTTTTTAAAAAATATTAAATAATATAAAAGTAGAAGGTCAAGTAAGGTTTTTTTTACTTGAAAATATTTATTAAAATAATTTCTGATTAATACAAAATTAACAGAAATGTTTCAAACCATTGGTAATAAAGTTTCATTGAAACAATCAATAATCTAATATCTCTTCTGTATCTAGATAAATGTTTAGTTTGATAATTTGCAAAAATAGGTAAAATTTAAATTTATACAACCATCTCCATCAAAGAATTCTGAAATTCTTACAGAACCGTTTTCACCCCTCCCAGTTTAAACTCTACAAAAATCCCTTTAAAAAGTTATTTCAAAATCCAAGAAATGTTACTTGAAGTAATAGAAGTTGAAACTTTTTCAGAAGTAGTATATTACAATTTAAAAAAAAATACTACTATTGCAATAAAATCGCAATACTTTGTACTCTTTCAAGTTCTTTCTTACATACATGAAATATAATTTATCATAAATCTTTCAATGAAAATTTATGGACTAGACTTATTTTTATGCTGTAATATAAATCTCGGCTGTAGTGAATAGATTTTTTGGATGCGAAAATCGTAGGCAAGCATGTCATATGATTATGAAAATTAAAAAAATTTAAAATATTATTAAAAGGTTCCTTGAGTATCAATTTGGCTGTGGAACTCTCGGTAAAATTAAACAGCGTTAATATTTAGCATCCGACGAGAGCTTGAATTGAGTAAATTCAAGCGTTAAAATTTGGTAGCGGGAGCCACCACCAGATGGTGCTTTCAATGAAATGGATTTTACACTTTGGAGACTTGCCGTGTCTGCAAAAGCTTAACTGCCAAAATGCAGCCCATTAGCATGGAAAAAAAGAAAAAAAAAACTATAACTCATTGCAATGCTAAAAAAAAGGGGAAGAAAATATATATAACATACTGTTATTTTGGAATTCCTTTTACAAGAGTTTTTCCTAATATTTTAGAATTTATAAGTGGATTATGATCTTAATATTGCTGGCATATTTTTTCTGATTTTCGAATTTACATTATATTGCAATAATTTAAATTTTATTTAAAAATTACTTTGAAAATGCTATTTTATCGAGAAGTGGTAACCTTCTTCTTAATAAATCAAAAAATAACCAAATGAATTTAGTCAGCTGTAAAAGATTTTGATTGTAAACGAATAGGGTGATGGAATCATTAACATGGATTTTATTTTTAAAAATTTGGATTACACTTTTTTGCTCAAAGTTAAATTTACATAATTCATTTTTTTTTATGCATAAAAATTATTGAAATAATAAAAAAAATTCCCGAGCAATTATTTAATTATGTAATGAAGAGTGAAATTTTAAAATTTTGTGCCTTTTCAACGGAATTTTAATCCCACAAATTATTTTTAAAACAAATATACGTGAAATTTTTTTTTTATTTCGCTGGTAAAGATGTAATCAAAACTCAAAGCCATTAAGAAGTATTAAAGGTCTTAAGATTACAATAAAATACAAATAAAAGTTTAATGAGTGAAAATCGACTGATGTGAATAATTTTTTGATTAAATTTCCTTTCGTAATCCCGCATATTTTGCGCGTGTGTGGGTGTTTTTCGTCTGTTTTAGATAAATCCTTTATTGAGTCATTTTCATTAAAAAATATTTTTAACTGATTCTTATGAAATCTTGCTTGTGTAAAAATTTTTCATTTCAGCAAGTAAAAGCCATGCATATTCTTTCTGATATTTCCTTCTCAGAAGTTATTTTAAACAATGTCAATGTAATAATATTGGACTAATATGGCTCAATATACGTTATAATCCCAAACAATTGAGAATTTCTACGTCTAATATTGATATACATTAAAATATGTTTTACGCGATAGCGCTTAAGACGAAATATCAGTTGTCACGAAATAATACAACGGTCCTGGCAAACTACTGTGTATTTTCATACCTTTTTTCTCTTAAACCAAAGTCGTTTTACTATCTTTCCGAAACCAAAATCGTTTAACACGAAAATATTTCCCTTCTGGGAATGAACAAAATACGGAAAACAAGAGCCGGATTGGACAGTTCTATTGCATTATCGGAAGAATTTATTGCAGTAGATGACAAAAATGTGTGTAAAGCCCCAATTATGATAGAAAAAGACAGTTTGCAGTTTGTTCAAAGCTCAAAAAATATCGTTGATGTAGATTCCGATGATGAAAATGAAATAAATAATGCAGCTTCTGTTCTCACATCAGCCGAAATGAGGAACGGTGTGAAAAATATGAGCAGTTATTTAGATGCACATTTCAATGGTGAAATGAATAACAAAATGGACGATATAACAAATGGTTGATAATTTGATGCGGAAAAAAATACTGTAAAAAAAAATATGAGATTATTATTTAAAAACTCAATAAATGTTTTGTTTTTCAAAAGATTTGAAAATTTTGTATTAAGTTATTAGAAATGTTTATGTTTCATTAATTTTTATTAAATAAATGCATATATACATATCTATGTAAATAAATAAACTCTAATAAGCCTAACTTTGCTGATATATATGTTTTTTTTTTTTAACACAAAAACGTATTTCAGTCCCTTCAGCTTCATATTAAACGATTTTCAGTGTAAATATTTTTTCATTTGTATACTCAAGACTTTCTCTCAAGACTTTGTATACTCAAGACTTTCATTTGTATACTCGTATAGCTTCTGAGTGTGACTAATAATAAATCAAAGCAATACTCCAAAAGGTGGACTTAGAAAATATAGTACTAATTTTAATTCTGTTCAATAATTAGACTTTATAGTTTAATTATAAATGAAGTTCAATTATAAATAAGTTTTATTAGAATTTGACTTAAAAAATGAATTTTTCAGGGATAAAAAGTTCTTTTATGTGTGCTTATTAGTGACATTATCAATATATCTGCATTCATTTGGGCCGCTCATCCGATAATGACGCTGAATGCTGTGGCGTAAGGCCTGGGTTCGAATCCCGGAGAAGGCAGGGATGTGTTTGTAAATGTATAGTGCCTTTGCGACAGGGGTGCTCTAAATAGCCGTCGAGCTGTAAGTCCTCTCGTGAAGTTGGTGGAAGGGGAAGAGAGATGCGAGGCCCCAACCTCCCAGGGGGTTTTCTCTCAAAATTAGGGTGGAACCAAACCAAATCGTACTGTCACCTGTATGGTGTTCAAAGCTATGGTTAACGGCAGGCTTACAGTTAGCCTGTTGCCATGGGTCTTGATCTGATGTTACTGTCGATCAAGTGGCATGTGTAACAACAACATTCAATTGGACTCAGTTGGCATTGAAATGACAGACTACTTTGTAATTTATAAACCTATCTTCGAGAATATTAGTCAACTGACGACCCACCGGAAAGAGGAGATAGATGCACATTAAATTTGTCAAAGCTTAAAGTCCTTCAGTTAGTGTGGTAGTTTGGAGAAGGGTTGCAAGCTCAGGTGTCGTCTTCATCACTTGACTGAGAGGTTGAAAATTAAAAGTTCTGTTGCCAATAGACTTCGTGTTGCTTTGTAGTGCGATGTGAATCTCATTCACTTGAGAATATCAGTTTATTTGAACTAAAGTATATTTCGTATCTTAGGGATAAAAAATGTAATTGTGTGCCAGTTTCTTATGAATATCCCTAAAAAGAATCCCTTTTACCATTTTCCCAAACTTTATAAAAGACATTTAAAACCCCAGAGAACAATGATTCTATTGTAATGTAAATGCAATCAATGGAACTATAGGGGATAATCAAGTAGTCCGTTTAAATATATGATAATAAATGATTAAATGTTTTATTTGCATAACTGCACTTTCTATTAGGGGTTTTCCTTTGATTAAATTGTTGTTTCTTTCTTTAGAAATATCAGAGCTTTTTGGATTCTGCATGCTAAATCATCTTGAGCATGATTATACTGAATTACTATACATTTCAACTTTTCTTGAGGAATGTTGTTTCAGACCGTTTATTTATGTACTTATTAAAACGAGTGCAAATAAGTAAAAACCATTCAGTACAATATAATGGTTTAATTATTTTTTAATTAAAGATCAGCTAGAAAAAAGAAGAAAAATATACTTTTTTCAGTAGTTTTGCAAAAATTCTGGAAATGAGAGTTTATGTGTTAATTTTAATTTCTCAAGAGCCTTACTTATCAAACAATCGGAAGAGCAATGTCATAATAAACTTTTTATATAAGGAAAATAAACCTTTTTGATTTATAAATACTCTAGTTGATGTATTTTTAAATTATTTCTTTAATAAATTTTTCAGAATTGCATTAAAGCTGAGAATACAAATCAAAAAGCAAATTTTGGGGCTTTTTTGTATCTCTCAATCAATGTTCATAAAAATATTGATTTAAAAACAGAAGTATATGCTATTTACCTCAAACTTCTGTCAGTATTTTCTGTCATAAATGTTATCTTTAATTTAAAAACATTTCTATATATTTATTTTCAATCTTGAAATAGTTTAGAAGAAATTTTCTAAAAAGGAAATACATATTTCGCATATGTTTTCATTTCTTTATTTAAGACTTTGTTTTGAAAGAAGATTTAAAATTTAAATAAATTACTCAAAACAAGTATTTCTATATACCTACATTTGTGATTATTTATAAAATTGGATCAATTGTCATGGGCATAGAGGAAATGAAAAGTAAATATTCCTTTGCTTCAATAAACAAGCTAAAAATAACTGGTTTACAATTAATTTTTCATATTTTAGAAACAATTTGTGATGGAGAAAACTTTTTCCAACCAGGGAGTTTGTAGTAACAATTACTTTGAGAATCATACCAGGAAAAGATTTTCAGTAATTAACAGTCGATTATTTAAACTTATTAAATGTTGTACGGATGTGTGTAGTTTTTTCGAAGTAAAAAAAAATTTAATTAAGACTAGAAATTTGTTCAAATACATGAATATTAAAACATATAACATGTAGAAACTTATTTTTGAATAAGTAATTTTCTAGCTATGCTGTGATATTTTAAGATCTTTCTTATAATTTTCGAAAGGCATTTTGTGTATTATCATAATTTCGTAAAATATATATTTGTCACGAACTCTCGCTCGCTGAATTGTGAAGGTTTAACAAAGAGGGTGAGACATTTTCTAAAAATATACACTTTATCATAACTTTCTATAATCACTATCTAAATTCAATCTAAGCTATAAGAATATCTAGAATCTAATATCAATGGACGATCATCAACAATAATGCTATTCCCTGAGCGACCCGTCGGATTCTTTCAAATTACACTACAATGATTCCACCATTAGTTGCTTAACTAACTTAGTAGTAGCCGTTTGGCAACGATCACAATTATCAATTTCCCTCTCCACTTGACTTTAAATAGTAACCTTCATTAACATAAATCGCAGTTCCTTTGTAGAAAGAGGTTTTATAATCCTATAACAACATCAAGCGTAATTTTTCATCAAGCGAGGTTTAGTAAGGACAGCGAATAAAACCTGGTACACATTTAGTTCCATATGATTATTTAAGAATAATGCAATAAAGGCTATCTTATGAAAAATCATAGAATGGATAAAAGAAACATAACTTTATAACTGAAACTTTATAAAAAATCGTAAAATCACTATTTTTAACTTTTGTTTTGATTAAACATTTCCGAGATATAATTTTTTTACTTATATAATACACTACTAAACAAATTTTTCAATCCTATTTAGAAATATTAACCCAATGTCTAAGTGGTAGAGTATCGCGCTTCCACGCCACAGGTCCGGGGTTCAAATTCCGGGCTGGGCAAGGTTGACTCAGCCTTTCATCTCTTCAGTGGGTCTATAAATGAGCATCAAGCTTGCTTGGGAACAACACTGGGGGTTTCGCGTTAGACTGATCACTTGACCGAAACATTGCATGCATCTCAGCACCTAAGGTTACGTAAGCTTAGATAGGCATAGTAGGCCTTAGCCCTCATGGGCTGTTGCTCCACTGAGTTCAGTTTAGTAAATATACTATAATTGAAAAAAATTATATAATTTTGATAAAATGAGATTTCCAGATACATTATTATGCTCTTAAGAAATGGAATTTATTTTCTCTTAGGAAAAACTAGATTGTTCAAGGTAGGTTATAAGCAAGAAAAGATGCAATATATATTTTTCTTTAAAAAAAAAAGAGTCAGATGCCCGTATTTCACCGTTTCTTTCCTTTAAATAAAAACTTCTTTTCGTTTCAAATACTTTTTTCGATAACCATGGCAAGAATATGTAGACATTTCTCCCCAAAGAAAAAAAATCTTTCTAGTGCGATGCGGTCAGCGAAATAACAACAGAAATACATTTCAGTTGGAAAAAATATGTGCATATACATATAGGTCTCTATATTTTAGAAGTCCCTAAGAACGGACGAGAAATAGATGAAAAAAAGTGGTGGATGTGATAAACAGCAAAAGGTGAAAGAAAAAAAAAGGAAAGAAAAAAAATACTAAAGAGGTGACTAGCGACGACGATTTGTTGAAAGACCAGTTCGTGCTTATAGGAGAGTAAGCCAGAGACGGGTATGTCCATTACTTATTGGTAACTGGAATTTTTGATTTCGTCCTCCTGCAGGCTCTAACACTCTGACACGTTCTCTATTGTTATGTTTTAAAATCTGATTTCATATCTTTTTAAAGAAAGTGTGGTCTATTTTTTAGCTGAAAATTGTCAGGAGAACTACCAAAAATCTTACAATGTGCGCTATAAGGTGACTTTCCTTTTCTTTGATGCCTTAATAAATGGCATAATAACATAGATGAATAAACGGAAAAGCATTAAAAAACACTCGGTTTTATCTATTTTATCTAAAAGGGAAATCTGTTACTCTGCTATAAAATAGTTTGCATCGAAAAGGTACAGATATTTACAATATAGTAGAAAGAAAGTTTTTAAATTTATGGCACAGCATAATTAAAATGTTGTAGTTACTTATCCCACCTTGTCGACAGTAAAATCAGATCAGGACCACGAAATTCATTGTAGCAATTTGCTAGTTTTACGCCTGTCTGTAGCCGCTGCTTTGAGCACCATACTGGTGACAGTACGACCTGGCTCTGTTCAACCCCAATTTTGAGGAAGAATAAATAGTCTGGGGAGTGGTCAGGGCCTTCCACATCTCTTCCTCTCTCACCAACCTCATGAGACGACTTTCGGCTCGACGGCTATTTAGAGTGCCCCATGCCGCACAGTCACTTTACATTTACAAACATCCATGCCTTCTCCGGGATTCGAAACCAGGCCCAATGGCACAACAGTTAGTATCACCAACCACTTTACCGGATAGTGGTTAATACAACTTAACTATAAAATGTAAATTTATAAATTAAATTTATAATTTAATATTTTATTAAATTTATAATTTAATATTTAATTAAATTTATAATTTAATATTTAATTAAATTTATAATTTAATATTTAATTAAATTTATAATTTGATATTTAATTAAATTTAAAATTTAATATTTTATTGAATTTATAATTAAATATCAAATTATAATTATTAATTATGTTACTTTAATTTTTATTTATAATTTAATTTTTATTTATAATTTAAGTATTAAAATTGCGCAACAAGAAATGGAATAAAATTCTTAAAGGAAATCAGTATAGTGTGAATACACTTGATAAAGAGCATTTCTCCAAAATATTAATCTGATTATTATAAAGTTTTGACGTAAGCCCACAATAACTCAATGTTGTTTGAAATTTATTTGCAGCGCCAATTCTAAATTGCTTTTAACTATTTTATGATATTATAACTCATCTTTTATTAGTTTATATAGCTGTAGAATAATTTTATTTGTTTTTATAACTGTGGAATTATCAAGCGCGAAAATTGTGAGATGCTATTTACGATAAATAGAGCAAGAAAGTAAATTTCTGAATAACGTAAATTATATTATAATCGAGAAAGGAGAAAACTTGAAGGCACCTCCATTTTTATATGTTTTAAACTCAAAATAGGGCGAAATAAAACAAAAGTAGTTCTAATAACGCACGTAGAAGATAAATTTACTATGCTTTCCGTACCTGTATTCAAAATATTATCCGCAGGATTTAGTCCAACCATACTTACATTTTACTGATGTCCTTAAACCGGCATTGGATACCATATCTATAAATCACTATTGTAATCCTTCGTACAACTTGACTGATCAAATATCCATTCGTCTGTCATTAATTAGTCAAAAGTGGGCTAAAGTTACCATTACAGAGATTGGTTAATTTCACAAAGAGGTTGCCATTTGCACACAGCTGGAAGCTATATGATGTCACGTTAAGTTGATGAACCAAGTTTCATCAAATACAAACCTTTTGTTGGCTATAAGTATATGTATAAGAATTTTGGTAGTATTGTAACTCATGGTAAATATTCAATTACTAAGAGGAAAATCGTGAGAATTGATCCGTTGTAATTCTTATCTGTTGTGTACCTAAATATGGTCACTTGTAAGGTATAATTTTAAATTAAATACAAAAATAATTAATAATTGTCAGTAGAGTTTTGCATTTAATAATTAGAGGGTTTTATTGAATAAAAAAACTCTCAAGAAAATCCAAGTTTTTCCTTAATATAACAAGATATTTTGTACAATAGTTGAGTCTTTCAACACATTAACTTTGAACTCTTACAACTGACAGGTAGTTAATGTTTATTAACAGTAAAAAAATAAGCATGGGTGTAAGGATTAAATAATGCATTAAATCAATCACACAATATATAACCTCTCTATATCATGCTGTATCTAAAATTTCTTTGAAATATATATACTATATAACTTTTTAATGTAAGCATCTATAAATCTCTTATATAATTCTCTTATAATTTTAAAATTGCGTATTTACATAATTATTCTTTTCTTGTGGATAAGTTTTCATCTTTTCTTTTCTGTTATATATATTTAGTGGATTTCATAAATAAAATATTTAATTTGGAATTTAGTTATTTAATAATCAAAACTAACATATATAGGATTTTACTTTTAGAAAGACATGTAGATCAGCAGTATGTGGTAAAAAAATGTATTAAGTTTTATAAGAACGATATTAAAGAGTTTCCATTGATAATTTCACTACTTAATTAATATTGATTGTTTAATGTTAATGAAACTGTTTTAATTTCAAAATTAATCATTAAGAATTTTTAATTTAAGCCTTTAAATAGCAAAATTTAAAAATTCACATTTTAAAATAATCACTTTTTCATAAAGTTACATTTCTTAAAATATTCTAAATAGATCGTTTGGACCACAAATACACGCTTATAACTTTATTTGTAAAAACTTTAAATTCAATGATATGTAATACCAATTTACAAAAAAAAAATAACAATAAAAAAAGAGCAAAAAATTTCCTTAAAAATCAATCTAGAATAGCAACTGAGGCAAGACAATGACTCTGCTCGTTGAAAAATAAATGATTTATAATCACATTAATAAATGCTTTCCATTTACTTAAAAAAACTCTAATTGTAATTTCATACGAAGAAATAGCGTTGGCACTGTGCCAGAGCAACTGGCATAGGACTAACAAATTCATTTCTTTGCCTTAATTTAATTTTGCTCACCTAACAATAACAATTAATACTAATGAAATGGTTTTTTTTTTGCCTCTCTACTTCAAAACTTTCAATCGAATTCGAAGGAATGTGCTACTGAGAAACTGTAGATATTATTGGAATTAAATGAACTTCAACAAAATGAATTAAAACTTTTTTTAAAGAAATAAATTCATTGCACTTCGAAAAGATAATTAAATAACTAAAATTCAATAGTTGCCTTTTTGTAAAAAGTGCGTGCATTACACTTTGTTACACAAAATCGAGCAAATGCATTTGGATAATGCTAATTTTGTTACTAAAATCGTCTGTTTTATAAACAATATTTACGCATAATGTGGGATTTTTTTCACACATTATGTATAACAATGTGTGAAAAAAATCTATTTAGAAGTTTTATTTAAGTTTAATCGATATAGAAAACCTGTTTTTTTTTACAATAAATTTTTATCTTCGTTTTAAATGATTTAATCAAAATTGTTCTTAGTGTATTGGGCTGCACAGTTCTACATTAGTTATTAAATCTCTAAATAACATTATGGGAGTTGACTTTAAAATATTAATTGTAAAATGTTGTTTTAAACATTGAATCATTTATCTTCAAGTGAGATAATTTTATATTCGAATCTTTTGTGTGTGTGCTCCGTAAAACCATTAAAGAGGCATTTTTCTCTATTGAATCGAATTCATCGAATTTGATATTTATTTTTAGGAAGTATTACTTCAATGGGAAAAATAAATTGAACTTATAATAATTATAAAAGGCAAAACAATTATTATAAAAATAGAAATAATAATTTGACAGTAGAACGATATTGATTCACGAGACATTTTACGTTGTTATAGATTAAATGTTATCTATCACATATTATTTTACATATTATCTATTGTTGAAACTACTAGTACTTTTTATTATTTTTTGAATCTTCAGCAAAGTAGAAAAATTCTGCTCCTCATTCAAATTTTTTTCAAATAACGTATGTTTGAGTCCTGAGTTTTCATTCTTCAAACCATTCTTAACTTTTTTTAGCTATATAGTTAAATAGCACATGAAATATTCAAGTAAATTGTTTAAATTTCTGAAACTACTATAATATTAAGCATTATATCCTTTTATTAAATAAGGAATTGATTCAATAGTATATGTGGAGGCATTTTTGAATTTAAAATAAATAAATAAGGGAGTCATTTACTCAAGGCTAAGTAGACAAAAATATATATTCATTGTGATACACAGTCATTGATATTCTTTTCATTTTGAGAACAAAATATTTTAATTTAATAAAAACCCCTTTCTTAAATTTAAAACCATTTAAAAACTTTAACATGTTTTAGAAGATATAAATCTTTTGACTTCCAGAAAATAATCACATTAAAATATTATATTTAATATATATATATATATATTTATACAGAGAAATTTTTTTAAGAGGATTTTTTTTGTATACAAACTGTCCTAAGTCGGCAATGTTGATAATACTATAGCATTAATTCTTTTATATTTTTATATTTAACTCTGTTATTTCAATTTTTCATATCTCCTTTTAAATTCTGTTGTCTGGTTATCTTGCAATTGCAATTCTTTTAAGTATTAATCATGTTAATTCATCTCTCTCTTGTAGAGAAATTTTGATTATATATATATATATATATGTAATATTTGATAAAAATAGAACTAATAAGATTACTAATTTTTTTTATATGTTGGCAAAATAAAACCTTTAAAATGAATAACAAAGCATTCAATCACCAAAAAAAAATTATAAATTAGTTTATATAGTTGATCTTAATAATGGATATTTCCATAAAAAGGAATTTTCTGAATTCTTAAGAATATGAATTTTCCTTTCAAAAATGACCGAGAATAGTTTAATGATAATGTAAGAAAAAAAACATAGATATCGTGTTTTTATAAAGTTCACATCCGTAAATTTAAAATAAAAGTTACTGGTAAAGAGTTGCTTATGACGGAAGCAATTAATTTCGAAATATAAATAGCTACCAATAGAACCAATACAAAAAGGAACTTAGAAGAAATCTTTTTTTGAAAATATGCGACACGAAAATTACACTGTTTCTATAGGTATTATCAAAATTAAAATATTATTTTTACGAGAATTTTACAAACACATCTATGAACATAAAATAAAACAAATACTGGAAGATGTATATTTAACTACAAGACAGTTAAAAAAAAGATAAATTTTACATACGACTCTCTTAAAGCTAATCGAAAAATGTTGTCAATGCTTATTATTGACAGCTTCATTTTTTAAAACAGGCGAACTTGAAAAAAAATCCAGCAAAATTTTTCAAATCCTTCTATTGAAGAGTATGTGTATTATTAACTCAATATAAAAATTATAAAAATTAATTTTAAATATATATATAGTTGAAAATGAGAAGTAATTAAAGAATCAAAGTAATCTCTTATACAACGAGTTTTACGACGTTTAGTATATAATATGATTAGGACTTTCAAGCACATTATGAAATTTAGGAGATATAAATCCTCCTACTTTAAATATTATTAAAAATTTATTGAAAGATTATCGTACTTTATAAGAAACTTCCAATATTTTCCATATTTTGGACAATCCTACCGTTATGTTATGGAAATTTTTTCCCCAGTTAAGACTGAAAAGGTGAAATTGTAAAGGAAATCCAAATGTTTTTCTGATATACGTTCTAGGAAGATTAATCTATAGTAAGAAAAATGCATAGTTTTTACTTCATATCAATTACGGAAAAATATCACATTAGTTTCTCCTTTCCTGTCTGGTAAGACATTGACCTATAGAAAAGAATGGAACTTGCAAATTAGGGATATGCATTGATTAACTATTTATATGTAGTACATATTTGAAATTAAATTTAATAGAATATTTTTAAATATTCAAAATATTCTTTATTTAAATTCATTTTTTAATTCTGTTTTATATATGTGTGTATATGCAAGATAAAATAGAAGTTTATATTAAGGTTTTTCAAAATCAAATCTTTAAGAGTGTGTATTTAAAATTTATCCTTGTGTTTGATCATTATTATTTCATATGCATTTAATCACTCCGCAAGTACTTTATTTTGTTATTAAATTTTTACAATCATTGTTTTATCTTTGTGTTTTTTTTATCTCATCATTGTTTGATTACTTTTTATTTTCAAATATTTAGATAGATACATTATTATGCAACATCAATTATCTTCTCTATGGAGATTATATAATTCAACCCTTAACTTGTTGAGGTTGAGTTTTCACAGCTTCGATCTTTCCCCAGCATTGGTTTTTTGTTTCGATTCCTTCAAGTTGCATTTTTCTTTTTAAATGCATAATTTTAAGGAAGTATTCAGGAGCGTGAGTTTAGTATAGTTGTTGATATTTAATCCTCTAATCAAATAATCAAAATAATGAATCATTAGCATTAGAAAGGCTGATACTGTGACTCCCTTTCCCACGAAATGAAGTACTAATTTTCCTGAAATATTGTATTCGAATTTCTATTATCCAATCTAGGGCAGGAATCTATTAGTAAAAGAAACAACTACTCTAGAACGCGATACTTTCATTCTTAACTTTTGAAACAGAGCAAAATCCGGATGAATGCGTGCAATGTGTCCGTAACGATGAAGGATACATTGAGATTTGTATCAGCCTAAGTGTTAAAAGTCTTTGTATACGAGATAATACAAAAAAAAATTCTGTGAATAAAAATAAAACTCAGAAGTACATAAAGCAATTGGAAGAATATATATCTTCCTTACCATTGTTAAATAGCTGAAAGTAAGTTAATAAAAAAGGAATAAAAGTATAATATATATATTTTTTAAATATATTCGGTAATTTCAGGAAGAAAAATCGAGAATAAGTATTTAACACCTAGCGAGTGCATTGTGTATATAATTTGCTACCATATTATAACATTCTATTGTAGAAAGCAATTTGAGTGTCTACGAGTCCCTTATAGACATATATAAAATTAAAAATTTTTAAGATAAAAATTTTTTAGCTTTGATGCAATTTTTCTAACAGAATATAATTAATTATCGAACTTTCTCCTATTCTACTTTAAAAATTATAGCATTTGATTCTACACATATGAAATATTTAATTATTGTTAACTCATTTTTGTGAGAAAATATGCTGAAATTAAAAACAAATCAATCTGAATTAAACTAAAATTGTAAGTAATTGTTCTATTTTTTGAATATCCAATCCGTAGCATATTTTAAAAACAAAAACAGTTTATTTTTATTGTATTGAAGTTTAAATACTTATTTTGGTGGATAATTAATTCAACATATTTTTAAAGTAATTTTTTTCTCATAATTGAATACATTAGCTTCTTTTCTTGGAATGGCATTAAACATCTTTATCGGCTTCAAAAACAGTATATGAATTTCAATCCAAAGGTATATGCATCTTATCATAAAAATTCACTTATGTCATATAAAACATAAAATAAAACTGACTGGTAAAATAATTTGTAAAATTTAATTCGAGAGTAAAAATCTAGGTATCCAGAAGCAAAGCATGAAATACTGTTTCTTAAAACTGTTTTTTCATTACATTTGTTTCGGGAATTTTTCACCCCTTATATAGATCGATCAATCATAAATCTCTTAAATAAAGATTTATATTAAGGGTTGAGTATAATTTTAAGGAATTATAAATGAATTAATTATTTTTAAGGTAATTAATTTTAAAAAAACATATAAAAATACGTACATTAATACTTGATAAGAAATATATGAAGTCTTCAGAAAAAGAAAAATACATGGTGACTTCTAATTACAGTGAAAATCGTTTAACATGAAACTGAGGGGACTGAAATATTTTCTCGTTTTAAAGAATATTGCAAAATGAAACTAAAAACATCTAAAAAAATTAAGTTTAATTGGGTACATTTTATTTAAATATATATATATTATAAAAATCAATGAAACAAACCATTCACAAGAATGCAATGAACTTTTATACAAAATGCTCAATTTTTTTGAATAACAAAACGTTTATTAAGTTCTACAAAAATAATCTGATATTTTTCTTCCCATTGTACTTTTTAGCATCAATTTGTCCGATGTCATCCATTTTTTTTATTCATTTCACCATTGGAATGTACGTCTAAATAACTGCGCCATGATGTTCCTCATTTCGTAAGAACAGGAGCTGCATTATTCATTTCATTTTCGTCGTCAGAATCTGTATCAGTGACATTTTTTGTACTTTGAACAAACTCCAAAATGTCTTTGTCTGCCATATATAATTGAGGCTTTACATACATTATTATCATCTACTACAAGGAATTCTTCGGATGATACAGTAGTGCTGTCCAATAATACAGAAACGTTCTCAAACATTTCATTAGATGTCTATTTTTTTCCTTATTTTTTCATTTCCAGGGAAAAAAATCTTTTCATGTTAAGCGAATTTTGTTTCGTGTTAAGAGAAAAAATGCATAGAAATACATAATAGTTTGTCGAGACCATTGTATTATTTCATTTTAACCAATATTTTGTCTTAAGCGTTTTCGCGTTAAAAGTATTTCACTTTATGTATATTTAAAAGCACTA
This sequence comes from Trichonephila clavata, assembly GCA_019973975.1. Lineage (NCBI taxonomy): Eukaryota > Metazoa > Arthropoda > Arachnida > Araneae > Nephilidae > Trichonephila > Trichonephila clavata. The sequence continues at coordinate 185,167 of BMAO01016357.1, read as the reverse complement.
TATAAATTTACAATATATTTCAGATTATAATTATATAAAAATGAGATTAATAAAAATGGGAAGATACAAGAATTGTGTATTCATCATACCCATTATTCTTCCTTTATTTTGCCTTAATCCACATTGTATCTGCAAATAATTTCAACGACATTATAAACATTTCTTCCTGAAAAATGAAAAGTAAGTATAACTTTAAATAAAAAATCCAATTTTGGATGATTTCCCAAAAATTTTAAAATTCCATTTCAGTACCTAAACTTTTTGTCTTTATAAATAAAGAACCGGGGGAAATCTTCAAGAATAGAATACAAAACTCTCGATATTCTGCATCTAAAATGATCCTTTCATTTTCTTTCATATCATCGTCATCATCGAACCAAAATTTCTGGAAAACTTAAGCACCATTGTTTTGTTTTGTAAACCCTATCAGTACTGTTGATACCCAAACCACGTATTCGTTATTGCGGCGGCCCTCTAATCTCGCGCCAACCCACAGGAGGCTATACCGCCGGCAGGAACAATCGAAACGCGATATATATCCTGCAATATTACTCATATGCCAGTGACATTATTATGGATCCCGGCATTCCATTATGCGCTTATCGGCTTCCTATGTTCCGCCCGTGAGACATATAATTCGATATATCACATGGAGATCACGTCAAAGTATGGGACGTCTTTCGGATCAATGCATTGAGTGTGGGACAATGCCTTACGATTGCGGATTCGGACCTTGCTCGGATTTCCCAATTAAATATTTCTTGAGAGAACTCGTCCCACTTTGCATATGGCTTATTCAGATACTGGATGAGGATGGGAGTAGGAAACGCAAAAGGATTCCAAGAATTTGACTTCAGGAAACATGAATGGGCAGAACGCATGAAGCTTTCGACGTTCTTCAGATGTCTGATTAGGTCTTCGGAATGTCATGGAAGGATCTGTCGAAATGAAAAGAATGTTGTTTGGAAGGTTAAGTCAGTTTCATAGTTTTTCTTTTTAAAAATTTCAGGTATTCGGAAGATGTTAAGGAATTTAAAGCTTATATAATTCGAAATGATCATTTATAAAAACAGAAATTAATATGTATAATTTGAAATGTGTACATTTTTTTTCCGTATTGAATAAAAATTATTTGACGTATAAGCGGCGCATGAGACAAAACATTAGATATTAAAATATTTTCTAATTATTTTCCGAATATATTTATTTCTCTTAAGCAATTCTGTACTCCTTGTAATAAAATGCAAAAAACAAACAAACAAACAAACAAAAACAATACTAATATATTTTTTGTTACCTAACCTTCCAAGAGTAGAATAATAATATTTACTTTCGTTGAATTCATTTATTAAAAAGCATCAATAGAAAAAGTCTCTGTAAAAAAAGGGATGTTTCTTTAATGCAAATATATCTTTTTTATTCCATATTTATATGCATTGTTTTTTATATTAAAATATAACAATATCATGTAACTTAAATTAAAAATGCTTATTTTATTTGCATACTTTATTGTTGATGTCAAAAATAATAACTCTTCCCATTAATATTTAATTAGGATTTTGTAACAGAGATTCAGTTAAAAAAAAAACCGATTATTTTATTAATATTTAAACAAAATATATATTTATAATTAGAAGTCTTACAAGTAGATTTGTTCTAGTTTATATTGATTAATTAATTAAATTAATCAATGCAATTCAGATAATGCTTTATTCTATTGAACTATGGGTAAAAAATTACTTAAAATCTATCGAATATGGTTTTTTTTAAAAAAAAATTTAGACAGCTGAAATTTGCCTTCAATAATTAATTTATTACAATATCGTTCAAATGTTCTAATTTACTCAATTCATTATTAGTAAATAGTTTAATATTTAAATTAACTATCCGATTGCGAATATATATCGCAGTTACGTTTATAAATATCTTTCTTTGAAATGGCATAGTTACCAGCCTCATTAAATTTTGAATTTGTTCTTTTCGATTCTAACCTAAATTTTAAGAAAAATCACCGCAGAATCTTTTGAACATCGTAGATCAGTGATGGGTAATCGTTCTTGGAAGAATATCGAAAAATAAAGAATTAAGATTATGGGAAAATATAATTTATTCTGAAACCTTAAAAAAAGGCAAATATTTTTTTTCCAATGGGGTTACACATTGGTACTTTAAACCTTTGCAGACGTAGTACTTTCCCCAGGAGCTAGTATCAAGGCAAATATTAGAATGATGAAAGAAAATATAACTGTCTTTTCAAAATTTCTGTACGATGCTCTAATTTTGAGGTCATGCTGAGTGCTCATCTGGCAGTCTGCTTTTAATAAATTTTTTTTAAGCTTCAGGGTAGAAAACTTTTGTGTTCAAACATGTAACATGAAGTAATCACATCACTTATTTTCTGGATGGGAGGTAAGAAATTTGAAAAACTTGTTTTCAACAACGATTTTCAAAGTCTCTAATTTTGGAACATTTAAAAGTATAATTGTTTGAAATGATAACAGAATGTATATCCTAATTCAAATTGAAAATTCGGGCATTTCTGCTTAAGTGACAGTGAAATTTTGAAATCTATGGTGAAATTCAAGATGGAGTTTTTTCAAGATATCTTCATAATTCTTAAGTTTTTTTCATTTTATATAAGAATATTGAATTAAACCTCATGAAATGAAGCAAGTCGTCTTAGCTAGCTAGGAAGCAAACGGATCTTTGAGATGGGCCTAAATATCTTTGATAAATTGATTTTTTCCTTTTTATCTTGGCATTCCTTTTATTCATATGACAAAGAAGATCCGTGAAAAACGCAAAGTCCACATCTTCCAACATTTCACACTCCAGAGAACATTTCTTGGTCGGATTAACAAAGCAGTCTCTTTCAGCTGCCAAACTTGCTTTATAGCATATCCTACACAATGCCGCCTTATTTTCGTGTAATACAGCATATTAGAATATCTGAATTTTATGGAATAACGAAAATCTCGAAGTCAACTGTGAGTAAGGCTATAAAATTTAACAGTACTTACAAATTTCGCGATATTATCAAACACAGGCTTCATATTCAATGTAGAATTTCATAAGACAACGTGATATATATAACACAATGTAGAAGACAATTTGTTACCAGAACAGTTTTGATTAAAAAGTTCAAAAATCAAAATTTTTTTGTCATTTTTGCTATTTATTGGTCCTAATATTATACATGCTTGTTATAGGGTTTTCAGAATTTAAAGATCTTCCAGAAATTCTCCAAAAAACTACTGCATCCTATTGTAGTTCTCTTTAACACAATCGCATGCATGCCAGCTCAAAATTATCAGAAATGCCATTTATACATTATACTATACTAGTTTAGCAATATCCTTTATATCAGTGTTTTCATCCACAGTTTTGGAGAAGATTTTAAACTGGCCAATTTTGAACTGATTTTTTTGTTGGTTTCGATTCTAGATGTTGCTTTTCGAAATAAGTTTACAGTTCTAAAAATTTTTGTTTTTGACTGGGTATACAGTTAAAACGAATTTGGAGTAGTGTTTAACGAGCTCTCTGCCATGAGACTTTATTTCAGCACAATTGTGGGGTATTGTATAGTACAATTTAACTTGTATGTTCACTTTCTTCTTGGATTCTGTTTACTTTCTGAAAACAATCTTTATGGAGCTGATAATTCTTTATACAGATTTTCTGCTTTTCCAAAAAATCTGACAATCTGAAAAAACTTTGCGTTTTAGTAAACATTTTAATACATAATTTTAAAATTACATTTTAATAAATAACATTTTAAAATAATTTGAGAATATATACAATACCTCAAACAAACACTTGTAACACTATACTTCGTGATAATTTCACCGCTATTCAAAATGACGCTATTCTATCCACCATCTTTCGAATGAACGTTGGAATTAATCAGTAATATTAGAAGTGCTACACACAATAGAGGACGAGTGCATAGTGGATATGCCAGTGAAATAAGGTAACAAACCACTTTTGCATGAATTTGTTTTTCTCACTCCGATTACGTGATATCTCTTTCTCTATTGGCACAAGCTTAGTACAATAAATAAAAAAAATATATTCTTTATATTTGCGACGGTTTGGATAGAATCTGTTGACCGGTTTTTGTTTGTTTATCTTATAGCCGTAGATGATATGACACTAGATAAAAGTTAGAATTTATATATAAAAAACAAGAGGGATTTCAAATCGAAAAAAAAAGTTTCCTTAAAAATGTTTGGAAAAAATATGGAAAATTATTATATGAGGAACTTACATATATAAGAAACTAAAATTAAAATGGAACAGTATAAAATTTTAGAAATATATCAAGTTTAAAAAATAATATTTTTCTTAGGAGAGGGATCATAGTTTTGTACATATAAATCTTTTTTTTAGTTGAGTTATCTAATTTCTGTCGCTTTTCTGTCTCTTTTTGAAAACTTTATAAGCCCATAGATGTCAATATTTGATTTATTATAAAAGGTGGTTACTCATGCAAACATTGAAAGGTATGTTTTTGTTTTTTACAGGCAATGAATTCTTAAAATTTTTCAAAAGAGTTAACAATATCCACAAGACATCATAGTTTTAGTTATATATTCTAATTATTCATGTTTGTGTAAAAATGACTATCTCAATACAGAAATATTTATAATAAAAAGCTATAATGAATTTTTTAAAATTTTATTTTAAATAAACCAAAGAATAATTTGAACAACGTACTGAACTTTAAAACATTTTACAAAAAAGAGCAGTTTTTTTTGAAAAGCTGAATTCTCAAACAGTTAACATTTTGTGAAAATACAGCTGTAGGTAAAAATGCTGTATCATATTTTTTTTTGAAAAAATGTGAATTACTTTTATAAGTAAGTATATTTTCAGTATATTAAACAACAAAAAACAGTAAACTAGCGCTAAACTTGCTTGAAGTGCAGATGTAATAGTTTGTATGAAGATAAATATACTAGTAACTTGATAAAAACATTTACATTTATATTTTAATTCTTACCGTGAGATATGTGTACACACTCGAAACAATTTCTTGAGGTAAAATCATAAGCAATTATATTAAATTTTAATAAACAATTTATGTTAATTATAAATATTATGTATTAATCTATATGCTCTATCCTTGCTCATACATTTTACTTCTTTCATGAATTAATCGCAATTGTATTTTTTTCGAGCAGAAATTCCTCATATTAAGTATTTATCTATGTGTATACATCTATTATTATTATATAGAATTCATTAGATAAAAATTGTAATTATCTTATTGTTTATTTCTTATAAAGATCTTTCTTAAAACTTGAGGGAAATTAAACTCAAAAAATTATCCCGAAACTTCTTTAAATTTTTTAAAATTTCGGTATTTAAAATGCATTGTTGATGATTTGTTATTATAACTAAAGTATAATATTATCATAATTAATTTCAGACTAAAATGCTTTGATGCCAGAAATATTTTTCAGAAAAGGAAAGATTGTCAGTCCAAAACTAATTAATTACACCAAAATAAAATTATTCCCCAAAATATAAAAACATAACAACTTCAATCATCATTCAAAAGGTCTGAAATTTTTCCGAACACTCTAAATAATTTATGAATAAATTACACTGAAATATTAGTAAACATTGTGAGACCAATAAACAACAGCAATAAACATGAATCCAAAGGGCGGAAAATTTATGGAACACCATAAATGAAAACCCCATATATAAATTAAACGCGACTATTAGCATTTCTTTGCCTGGAAAGACATATTCTCAAAAACGAATGCAGAAGCACCCATCTTGAATCCTTCATTCCATGCCATCGTAAACCAGAAAGCTTCCGCCCAGCTAACAGACCTAGCATTAACAGCGGAAAAGAGATATCAGAAAGGATAGCACAGAAAAGAAAGCTTTAAACCTAAAAACGACAACAACATTTTGTAGTTGTAACGTTTTCCGCACAGCAAGGTTAATGCGCGTATATCCCTTGGCGCAGAGTCGCCAATGCTAATGATCAGTCGTAAAGAACATCTGTGGTTCTTTCTCTCTCTTATCCCCATTCTTAGGATCTATTCTAGAAACCAGCTTTGCCGGACGCGGCTAAATGCTTTTTAGAGGCGTGCCATTTTGGGATGCTTGTAAAGGAAATCCATCTTCCATTGTTATTGATTCAAAATACATTTTTGGCAGTTTTAGCCGTTTCACTTCACGCGTCGTCTTTTGAAGCGTCTTTACTTTTCTTTGCTTCTTCTCCACTCAAAATATAATTTAGAGGTAAAATAGGCTTCTTGAAGATGCCGAGTCTGTTCTAAACTCGATTTGATAACATATTGCCTCTTATACTGATGAAAAATGAAGATTTGTATGCTACTAAGAATATTGGAATTTGTTTTTATCACCAAAGAGTTGTAATGCTAAAATTTCATCTGTTTTAAAATGTTTTGATACTGCTATATTTTTACTACTATAAAATATAGAGACAGGCAAATTTAAATGTGTAGTTTCTTTTGTTTGAGCGTATAGTTTTTGTTGTTCGCAATATATTTCGTGTATTATTTGTTATATTTTTTGTGTTTAAGTAAATAATGAGCTTTAATAGTTTTATAATCTTTTAAGTAAATACTACTCTTTAATTATTTTTGTATATAAATAAAGAAAAATGTGGTATTTGTTTGAAGTTCTCATGTTTTAAAAATGTATCGTGTAAAGGAAGTTATGTATCTTGCAATAACATAAAATAATAATTATTAATAATGAATTAATATATGAAAAATGCTATGCATGAAAAAGTTTTTTTGATTTGTTTCCTTCTATCTAAGTTAACCCTTTGTGTTTCAGTGTTACGTTGCATGGGATACCTAAATTCACAAGCTGATCAAACCGTTAAGGTCACCTATACTTGAATAAAAATACTTTTGCAATTTCTTTGAGCTGGTCTTTATAATCATAGATGACAATAAAGTATAATCCAATTAAAAAATTTTTTTTCTAAAAACTTAAACTCTGTTTAAATCTGGCCCTGGATTTGCAACAATTTTTACATATAATTTTTTTTAATTTAAAAAGTAGCTTGACAAATATTTTCTTTGTTATTTTGTTTAGATAAACTTTAAACTATTTATTTTATATTATTTTTAATATTTATACGTAAAACACATGTGCAATCCTCGAATAAATTTGGGTGTTCTATAACTCACAGAATCAAAACTGTACATGCAAAACTCACAAACATTTACCTGCATAATCCACTTCTTTACGCCTGAATAGACTGCTTACCTCTTTTTTTGGTTTAAATTTCAACTTTTAAGGGTAGTGGAACACAAAGGGTTAAGCGAATACACCTATAAGGCATTTGTTTCCTATAAAAGAACATATATGCAATGAAAATACAGAGTACGCGAATATAAAGTTTTTTATAAATTTGTGTGCTCTGTACTAGTTGTATAATATAAATTCAAAATAGCTTATACATAGAAATAAATCGAGTTTTACAACCCTTTCGCAGGCTTGTACTGCATACAATTATACTGTTTGACAAAGTTTTTGATTAGTAATAATAGAGTTATGTAATTCTTACAATGTTTAAGTATGTGTATTATTATTTTATCATCAAGTGCAACACAACCAAATTAGGATATAGAAAATCACTAATACATAATTAAAATTAACTGTTAAAGGATAAAATTATTCAACAAAATTTTCAATTAATTTGAAGTTCAGTATTTTATTAATGATTTCAAATGAAAAAAATCAAGCAAGTGAGGAGATCCTTTTTGATTGTAGTTCTTATTTGAAAAAAATACATTGAATTTAATCAATCAAAATAATTTAATTGACTTAATGTTTAAGTTTTTTCATCTGTTAATTAAAAGAAGCTGCATTGATTTAATTCTCCTCTAATTTCTGCATTTATTTTAACTGAGCTGTATAAAATTTTATAAACTAATCTAAGGTAAGATTAGAGAGAGAAATTAAATTCGAAGGCAGTGTGTACTTTCGATAAATTATTTATATATGATGCATTACAACATTTTATTAAATAGGACTATTGAAAGTAAGAAGAGATTTTACTTAATATTCACATAATTGGTGATAAATTTGAAAAATAACTTTTGTTTTGTAATGGATTTAATTATTCTTGATCAAATAGAATTTTTTTAAATAATCAACATAAGATATCAGATGTCTATTAAATGTTACAAATTGAAAAGCATTGAGTGATAATTCGAAAAGATGTTATTTGTGCAACATTTGTTTTAAATTTATTGAATGTTCTATGAAAATTGAACTAAGGAATTCCTTTAATTTTCCAATTTTTGTCCATTCATAAGTACAATATTATATTCTTGTATTTTTAAAATAAGAATCTAATCAAGTTGAAAAAAATTAAAGAGAGTATTTTTTTAAAAATATTTTACAAAATCGACACGTTGTTCTATTTACTTAAGCAAACAGAGAAAATAATAAAATCGCTGGAACTAAAAACGCTGTAATCGTTCAAAGAATTGTATTTTAAAATTGAGTTACTTTTTCTTCAAGAATATAGTGCTGTTATGTTTTCAACGGTTTTTTTTTAAAAAAAAAGTACAAAAAAAGGACTTTTTATTTTAAATATAATTGTAAATTATAATATTCAAAATACATTTTATATTTTGAAAATATTTAAACTTTTATAACATTTTTACGTCTATAAAATGTAACTATATATATCTGATGAATAATTGGAAATTTAAAAGAATCTGTGTTCAGAAATATATCCCTCCATAATATACGCAAATGAACTTCAATTACTTAATTAAATCCAATCTAATAAGGAATGAGACTTTATATCAATATGATAAAGCTAATAAATATAATATTCTTAAAATGATCCCACTAAAATTTATTTTTATACTACTTCTCTTCTTTCACATTTATTATATATATTTTTATTAAATAATTGTATGTGCATTGCTATTTGGGAATATTTATCTAGTAATATGAGATTATACAGGAATAAAATTAAAATAGAATGATTTTAAAACGTTATATGCATTTGAAATTAATTATAACTTTTACTTTGTTAGATGAATATATTACAGGTGCAAAAGTTTTGTATAAGGACGAAGTATTCGAGTGAAACTAATGGATATGAATGAGCAATTTCATAATTTACAACCTCGGTAAGAATTATGTGGAGTACACCAGAGCAGATACTTCCTCTGATATTCCCATCCTGATACAGAAGGAACAATTTGATCTGTCTTTAATCTCTCTAGAGTGTGCAAAGCTTCATTATTTCGCATTCTAAATTTTGATGGAAACAGTACTGGACCATATAGACGACACAAAAATCATGAATTTAGATCAAAGGATATAGCTGTTTTTTCTTCCATACCTAATTTTTAAAAAAAAATAAATATTGCTTTTTTATAAGGAGAAAAAAACATTACAGATATTGTGAAACTAAATGCTCTGATAAAAGGTTAAAAATATGTGCTAATATATCTTTAAAGTTAATCATGTTGGTAACAAAAAGAAAAGAAAGCAGAAGAATAGTAAAATTAAAGCAAAAATGCTATGAATTGAACATTTTTAGATCCTTTAAGACGAATCTTTAAGTTTTTAAACAATATATTGATATAAATGAAAGAAAAAAAAGTTTAAATTGTTTAATTGTCAGTGTTATGTAAAATACCTAACAAGATTTTTATTGAAAATTTAATAATTTCCAAATTTTGATTTATAATAAGTATAATATTTTTTTTTGAGAAATCAATTCAATAAATTTCTCCACACAAATTAATTAAATAGTATATTTACGTCTTTATCTTGCTATTTCTCAATGAAGCATAATCGTGACATATTTATTTTGCAAAAAACTTATCTTGCTGGCACGTTTCAATTAAAATTACTTGTATCGTCTCTTAACCTAAAATAATTATTATTTAGAAACTTTTCCAATATATCAACTGATTATCAGGAAATATGCCGTTCTACGCATATATACAAATATACATATATATAAGTATATTTTCACCGCTTTTTCAAAGTCTACTGAAAGGTTGGTTTCCGGGAGTCTGAGAGACACTGCAAGCTATATGACCGTTATTTGGCTTTAACTGGAAAACGTAATAGAGGGATGATAGCTACTCAACTTGTAAAAAAGAGATTTAAGCTGCTTCTAATACCTAAGTTTCATGGTATTTTGTTTACTGAAGGTTTAATGAGGCAGGACTTTGTGCCGAGAGACCATGGTCTACATCTCACTCACCCCATGTGACATTACATACATCATCCTTTGACAAGGGAGTAGTTCTTCCCTGATGAGTTGAGATTTGATCACATTAGGAAAGAACTAGGGGTCCTTCAACATCATGGAAGTGGAACACTATGGTGGTGGTAAGGTTATGGTTTGGACCGGTAAGCTGTGGGACATGTCATTGAGGGATTGATTGCTCTGATGTATAGAGATGAGATTTTATAGTCCCGTGGGAGGTTTTTAAGAGGGGTAGTGAACACCCAGTTCATTTCTATGAACGGTAACTCACACAGAGTTTGATTGGTGGACGAACACTTCGAGACTGAGAATACTTCGATATTGAAGTGGCCAACCAGACCTGTCTGAGCATGTCTAGGATGATCTTGGAAGAACGGCTAACTACCGGTCTCTTAGAACACTTCCTGATCTAAGAAACAGTTTGGAGAATATATATATATATATATATAAATGGTATTTTTTATCCTTAAACTTCTTAACGTGTCCGACTACCCTAAAATTGTAAATTTTACCAAAAATTGACATATTTTTTTATAAATTTATTTAATAGGCGATCTGATTAGCTTTATAAGAATACCAAGTTTATTATTTTCCGTTCACTAGAACAAAAAATTTAAGTGTTTTAGTAAAAGGAAATGCCATTAATTTAAGCCAGATGTCATACTTTAAACACGTTTTACTCGAAATGAGTTTTTTTAAAAAAATGCTCAAGACAGAGATTGCTCAAAACGTTTTGAAAATAATTAACCGAAATTTTTTGTGTTTGTACTGTATAATAGTAGAAGTGTTTTAACCTTTAGATTTATCAGTCACTGTTTTATTACAAACTTTACAGACCTTATGTTAATATAATCCTTGTTTTTGTAAGCAATTTCATATAATAACTAAGATAAAGTGCTCTAGATTTTATAAAAATTAAAACATATCTTATCCTGAAGGTCATTTTAAAAATGAATAACACAGCAACACATCAGAATTGAAAAATTGAAAATATGTTCATAAACTTTTGGTACAAAATGGGTCGCGTTTATGTTATTTTTTGTCACAGTTTTTACCCATTTTTTCCCTTTTTAGTAATAATAATTTCTTTTTGTATTCTTAATTTTAGCATATTTTTCTTAAAGTATTCTAAACAAATATAAAAACAACAAAAAACTCCTCATATCTTAATTTAAAAAAAAAAAATAAGCTATCGCAAGTAGTCGGATACCTTAAGCAGTTTTGTAAGCAGTTGGGAGAGTTTGTGTTGTACTCTGGGTTGCTCTTAGAAGTGATCGTACTTCATATTTAGTTTTGCACAAGTGTGTCATCTTGGTACATTATTACATTTCTGCACCTTAGTAGTAATGTCTTCAAGTATTTTCAAACCAAATTTTGTTTGAATTGATTCAGTAGATTTCGAAAAACCCTTGAACTTTTGTTTGCTTTTCAAGTTTATTGAAATACTTTACTGTTTCTGAAATATATGAATGAAATGAAACCCTTTAACAAGTTTAAGTAAAAGGAGCCTTTTTATATATTCCTCGAATTAAAACAATATCTCCAGATTCCTAAGAGTTTAAGGTATCCAACTACGTTTGGAAACGTGATTTTGAAAAAGCGTACAAACAAATATTTTTTTAAATATTTAGTGTCACTTAGATTAGAATACACGTATAAAATTGTTTTAACAATATTATTACAATAAAAAATTATTTAAATGCGATGTTTTTTCCAAAAAATGAGCACGGATTTATTTATTTTCAAAATATTCTCCTTTTACGAAAAATGCTTCTATAATAATAATAATAATAATAATTTGCCTATATATAGCTCAGAACTCTGTTCAGAGCCTGAACTAAGATTTTTGAAATATATATCTTATAAGTGAATTTTTCAAGTTTTTAATACGTCAGAGTGAAAAAAGCTTAGCAAAAAAACACACCGTTTATTATTTCAATTGGTAGTAACTCTGAAAATAATATAAATTTTTCAAAATCTTAGTTCAGGTTCTCTCTGGGGAATTCTTAGCTATATATAGGCAAAATAATATTATTATTATAGAAGCAATTTTCTTAAAAGGAAAATGTTTTGAAAACGAGCAATTCTAAGTTTTTTTTTTGCCAAAATATTGCTTTTTTAAATAATTTTTTAGTGTAATAATATTCTTAAAACAATTTTATACGTGTATTCTAATCTAAGTGATACTAAATATTACAAGAATATTCGTTTGTAAACTTTTTCAAAATCTCGGTTCTGAACGTAGTCGGATACCTTAAATATAGTTGCGGATCATTAAGAAATCCTATATACTCAAACATTCCCACTAAATTTTATTTCAAAACATGGAATATATATCTCATAATTCTGAACTCTATTTTCCTTCCCCCCTTTATGCAGTTTTATTAAGGTTTTATACTATGGACACATTTTAAGAGAAAAAGCTTCTTTGTTTTGATGGATTAAGTTTTACTTAGAGGAAACATTCTAAAAAGCAATCGAATTTTCAAGTACCATTAAGGAGATTCTCTCAAACGATGCTTTTTCTCCTTTCGGATTCGAAGGAGATCAAAACAATCTCTTTTGGAAATTCAATTTTATTTGCTCTACAAAAACCGCACGCGCTTTACGCGAAGAGGGCAAACTCGTCTATTGAAAGTTTAAACAATTTATCAGAATGTGAGATATACAAAAAAAAAGGAGAAAAGACGGAGTTTCTTTTGCTGTTCAGAAATACTTTTACCAGGATTACACTTTTTTTACTACATCTTTTGCGCTCGAAAAATGTAAATGTGGCCTTACTCAAGAAGGGTACGAAAAGAAGGTCTAGAAGATGATTTGTCGGGATTCACGATTTCGGCCAGCACGTCATCCATTTTTATCGATAGAATTTTCTTCTTTATCTCCAATCCTTAAAGAATAAAACGTGTCTCGAAAGCGGAAGTTTAAAGTTTATATTTCTGAAAAAAAAGTTAAGCTTTAAAAACATTTTTGTATTTTTACTTATAAAAGAATATTTGCTGGAAACAGTCGCGGAAGTAAAGCGGTTATAAAAAAATATTGAAATCGTATTTTTGGAGGTTGGAACTGTATTAAATAATTATAAATTTTTTATACATATTGTGAACCTGACAGAATTGCTTGAATGTTTCCATTAAATTCATTAAAACAGAACAGTATTCATTTCTAAAGAAAATTTTTATTTCTGATTTAAATAGTTTAACTTTGAATAATCAATAAATAGAAAATACAAAACAAATAAAGAACAAGTTTTCTGATTTAGAATTTTTCTTAAAAAATATAAAAGCATATTGTTAAAAGTAAGAGGTCTCTGTGCGCGCTTTCTATTTAAAAATATGCACATGAATAAATGAAAAAAAACCCTCTTAATATTTTATTCTTTTTAGATAAACTATTTTTTGCTTATTAAATAGTGCGAATCATTTAGTGAAAGCTTATCATTTTTAAGATTCGTAATTCAAGCTCAAAATAGCCCCAGAATGTATACCTTTGCCTATTCGAGGTAATCTGAACTACCTATTTATAGTAATAATAAAGTAGTAGTAATGAAAGTTATAGTGAAATGAAAAATTAAAAAAAAAAACTTCTACCCAAAGGTTTTCAAAGCGCAGTTTCAACTACTAGAAGGGTCTATGTTACTGATAATGTTCTTAATTAATTGCAATAATAGTCTTAATATTATAATATGACATTTTTTTGTAATAATTTTTTTTTGATTAAATCTAATTTCCATTCAGAATTATATTTTATGTAGAGACATTCACCGTTTTTTCATATTGAAATCATGTTTAAAAAAGAAGATATTGAACTCGTCTCTCTATTATCTTTCACAATTTATCTTCTATTTACGGATAGATAGTAATTTGTTCTTTTATTACTCTACGAATATAGCTAAACAAATATTAACTTTAAAAAAAATATTGCATTTTTATTATCTTAATCTCTATATGAAACATTTGATAAAATATTATTTGCAATGTTTTTATATTATTTTATTTGAAATAGCTCATGTGGCCTAGGTAGCCAAGGGGTTATGGTTGTGGATTTGAAACCGAGTGCCACTAAAGGTCCGTCCTGTAGAGGAGTTGATACATGGCAAATATGTAGAGGCTCGAAGTCCTTCCATTTGGGTGGCGTGGAAGTTTGGAGAGTGAGTGCGATATCTGGTGTTATCCACCTCGCTCGAACACGATTCAAAAATATACTCAAAATTCGCAAATACCTCTCGTGTGGCTTCATAATGTGAGCTCGAGATAAATTAAAATCAATCAATTTAAATATATCTTACGTAATTTATATACTCTTGTATAAACTTGATAATTAATATTTGAATAATTCGTACACTTTTATTTTTTTAAAATTATTTCTCCAATGAAAAAAAATATATTTATTGCTTTGAACATACCACCATATTTGAAGTTATATAATTCTCTCTCTCCTAATAATATTTAATACATTATTTAAAAAGAAATACAAAGAGAATAACACTCTTATTATTTCTTAATATATCATTTGTATTCTTCTAATAGTATATACTTGAATAAAAAATATTACGTTGCTTCTCTGAAGAAATTACTAATTTATTAACTAGTGATCTTTTTTACAGACCACAACCTGACAGAAAGTTTAACTAGTGTAAACGTACGAGAGGTTTTATTTGTTAAGGGAAACATCACACGAAACACCTTCTTACTTTCACTCTAAATAAGATAACGTAATTTGAGTAATTAGCCATCTAGGAAAATGTATCTTAAGTTAAGTGAACAGACATATCTTAAGAGCGAAAGATTGCCCATTTTTCTTACAAGAAACCAAACATTGTTAACTTATTATGATGATTAAATTACACCACAAATTTCTCGTAGTAGTTCCAAGACATGGCTTACATGAAATCTTCTTTCAGTCGAAACAAATTATAAGTACTCGGTAAATTATAAGAATTAGGATAAATGGGAAATTGAATAAATTATTATAATTAATTGACATTCCGATAAATTATGGGGAAACAGCCTCAGTGATTTAATAAGTGTTTCAATAAATGCTCTCTAATATAATTCCGCTGTAAATTAATAAAAATACTCCTAATTTTCCATAAGAGTTTGAGTGATGCTGATTTATACTAAGTAGAATAATTATTTGTTGTTTTCAGTTTGTTGTTACTTGGGTATAAACCCATCTTCTTTTATTTGTAAATCAAAATAGGAAAATCTATTTAAAATGACATATAGCTTTTTTGATTCTATCGCGACAATTAATTATAGGCAGAGACAAATCTAAAAGTAGATCAAAAACAATTTTATTAAGATTCATATAATGTGGAGAAAAAGAACCAAATAACTTTTAAAGAATTCCATTAAGTAGTTTTATTTTAAGACGCTTTTTATTTAAAAGTCTTTTAATGCATGGGCTTAGTATTAAAAAACTAACTCAATCACTTTATTTAAGTCTACAAACCATTTTTTTCAGTAGAATCCCTACACTTGGCTTAATGTGGACCAAAGAGTAGCAGAGTTGGAGAAAATACCAAGTTATTGAGAATGAGATTAAGAAAGAATAAGTGCAAGTGTTCCTCAGAATCTATTGTACTGCACTTGCATATATTGCTTGCTCTAGAATACATGAGAAAATAAACTGCTTAAATTATCATAAAGTACCCGACTACCCTAAAATTGTGAATTTTGCCGAAAATTGACAAATTTTTCTTATGATTTTATTTTATAGGCCATCTTATTAGCTTTATAAAAAATACCAAGTTTATTATATTCAGTTTACTAGAACGAAAACTACAAGTGTCTTAGTAAAAGCAGATGCCATTATTTTAAGCAAAATGTCATACTCTAAAATACATTTTACTCGAAATGTATTTTTTTTGAAAATGCTCAAGCGGGGACAGCGATTGCTCCTAAAATTTTGTAAATAATTAACTGAAATTTTTTGTGTATGTTTCGTATAATAGTAGAAGTTTTTTAACTTTCAGATTTATCAATCACTGTTTTATTACAAAGTTTACAGTCTCTTATGTGAATATAATAACTGCTATTTTAAGCAATTTTGTATAATAGCTAAGATAAAGTGCTCTAGTTTTTGTAAAAAATTAAAATATCTCTTATATTCTGAAGGTCATTTCAAAAACAAATAACATAGCAACACATCAGAATTGAAAAATTGAAAATTTGTACATAAACATTTGCTACAGAACAAGCTGCTTTTATGTTATTTTTTGTAAACTTTTACCCATTTTAATAATAATTTTTCCTTTTCTCTTCTTAATTTTAGCGTATTTTTCTTTAAATGTATTAAACAAATCTAAAGATCACACAAAAAAAAATCCCCATATCTTTTTTTATTTAAAAAAAAGTTGTCCAAGTAGTCGGATGCCTTAAACAAAGAAAAAGTACGTACTTTATGAAGGCCTAGTCCATTTATACAACATGAAAAGGAAAATTAATGAATACATAATATACAGTAATTTACCTGATTAGGCGCACCTTAGAAAAATACTTTATGAAAGTATAAAGGTGTCTGTAATGAAAATTAAGTAGCAAACTTTTCAAAAACTGGCTCCTTTTTTTTATTTTAAAGAAATGCGTAGTGTCCTGTTGTCTTCTGGACTGCACTCTGTATTTTGCTGTTTCATCATGAAGACGATGAAGGAACAGTAAGTCCATTACCGATGCATCCTGTTCTAAGTACTGAAGGGTGGTTTTGACCGCCTTTAATCCATTGCTATGTGATATTTTAGGAGTTTGTATGGTGTCGTCATTGTTAACTTCTTCATAACTTTGTGGCATGTTTTCATAAACTGTGACGGCAGCAATAATTTATGCATCGGACATAATGTCTTGCTTGGTATTGTACTAGACCTTCAACCTACAGCGGTGTGGCCGAGTTTTCCGAACTACCGGGTTATCCAGTGTCAAGTTTTCGAGACTCTATTGTACTTTTTACCTGTATTCTACTATCTGAAATTCTCTTGTTAAATATGTTGCATTCTGAATAGAAAACACATTAAATGTACCGTGGATATGACACTAATAAATGAAATAATATAAAATTTGACTGCATGTAATACTGCACTTCTGTAGAGATATCTGAAAAAAGAACACCTCTTTATATCTTCTGCTTTTACTGATTAACTGGATACTTCAGTTTTTGTTGAGCCTTAGGTTAAAATAATTGTATAGATTCCCATAAATTTCATGCCATATTAAGACAAAGCCATAACAGATTAATAGGACTAGTCATTAATAATCAGAAAAGGTTATTCAATGTGATTTTGTTCTTACAGTTGTCGGTGATTGCTTTGCCTCAGTAGCAAACAAGATATATGCTTGAATAGCGATATCTTGATTATTTGGTGTATTAATCAAATGTATTAATCCTTATTTAGTGAGTTCATTCTGTAGATGTCCCTATACCAGATTTTTTTTTCTTTTGAGGTTTACATTGAAGCTTCCGGCTACAAGCTGTTTTATATTCTCGAACAAAGCATTAATTCTGGTTGATTTCTACTTTCCTTCTTGAACCTAGATGATATAATTTAATTTGAAAGCATTGAAATTAACGTAGGGTTTTTTGAAGTTACATTTTACTATTGATTTTAGTCGGATTTATGTCTTTTTGAATAATATACAAATGTGGTTTTACATATTTAAAGGACAATAATATCAAAGATAGTAGATAAAGTATAATGAAATTAAAATATTTAATATTTTTTTCGTCTTCTTAATGTTTTCTATTATTATAAAATAAAAAAAATTAATAGTTAAGATTTCAAATGGAAAGGGTAAATTCTATACGATTAACATTTTTTTCTTCATGAATTAAACTTCTTTTTAAATGGGAGTTTTATAACTAATTCTCAGCACTTTTAAATTGAGTTTTTCTGACCTTCAAATGTGTTTTACTGTTGTTATTTTTAACCTATAATACCTCGAATATTTGCAAACATTTAGTTCTGGAACAGAATATCATGTGAATGTTGTTAAAAGAACAATAAAAAAATTGCAGAAATTTTAAATTTGATATTAGTGTTCTGTAATGTACTTTAAAGATTTTTTTAATGTTTATGGACATTCATTTTTGGAGATATTTTATAAAGAATTTTTAAATAACATTTTTTATATTTTTTTAAACCCAAAACTTTAAAATGACTCAAATATGAATGTTTCATATTTAAATCATGTCAATATGTAATAAAAACAACAGATTTTTCCTTGATTTGATATGGAAGTAATTGAAGTTTCGAATGAAATAAATAAAAAAAAATAATGCATTATTTGAATGCACTCATACAACTGCAATATTTTTCATGAAAAAAAAACTAGAAAATTAAGAGTAGACTGTATCTGCTATAAATTGTATAGTAATTGACTGAAAAATTATTATATTGCAAATACATAAGATAACTTTTGTAAGATTTTGATTTATAAAATTTAACTAACAAGATGTAATGTTAATATGAAATATCGTTTAATGGCTATAAATATTCTTACATTTTTTTACCGATGATTGAATGACTGAAAAAGATGTTTAAAATTAAAGAGCTAAGAGGACACATATCTCAAAAAATATTTTTCAAAAGAAAATCTGAAATAATTCAGTTTTAATTAACGATCCCTATAAAAGTCGAAAATTTGTACTGCAGATAAATAAAAAAAACTAACATGTTTAAAGACTAATGTTGATACTGTTTTTTAATTTTGTAGATTGTGCATGTGATGAATTTTAATACCTTTGGTGCCCTTTATTAATCCATGTATCTTTCTTTCCTAAGATATATATATTTCGTTTTCAAAAGGACTGATGAAAATTTTTGTACCTGCATGTCGCTGTAAAACTCATGACTTAGAGTTTATCTATTGAATAAATGCTTTTTAATAAAGGTAGAAATTAATCTTCATAATATGAATTATCATGATAAATAAAAGTTATGGAAAAAATATATAATTTCCTTGGAATTAATTTTTGATTTTTTTTGTAAAATCTGCAAGGCATTTGCTCATACATTTTTTAATGGAATATTATTTTAACTAATTAAAAACCAAATATAATATCTTCATTTCTCACATCACAATCAGCTGCATACTTTTGAAGGTAGTATTAAGTACTTTCTTTTTCATTGATTCTTTGGAATAAGGTTAACAATAAGCGCAAAAGGGTTCATAATCGACAGTTTCATTTAGAAATAAGCGGAGCATATCACATTAGGATTAGGTGACAGCTATAAAGTTAGTTGATTTTTTGTTGTTTTTTTAATAATAAATTGATCTTATAATAGTATCTTTCTTGATTTAATGAAACTATGAAACAAACATAGTGAAATTAAAGTTGATTATATACCCATGAATTAATCTAAACTAATATTGCTAAGCAAATATGGTTATGGTTATGAAGAAATTACAAAAATAATTGTGGAAACAAAACAAATGTTGTCCTTTATAAATTTTTAAAGAGGCACAAGGACACCCAGTCATTAAAAAACTAGAATAGTAAATGCGGAAGAAAATGAAAAATGGTCGATAATGATGGAATAATTAAAAGATTGCGGCTAAATAATAGCAAAATCATCCCGAAGTTTGCAAAATGAAATGGTAGAATCTATATTCTCTCACTACATATAGGAGGAAAGCGACTCACTCACTCATCACGAGATCTCCGAAACTTTTCCACATGCAGACTTGAAATTTGAGAGGTATGTTCCTTTCGATGTGTTGAGATCCGCTAAGAACGGACCACAAGGGGACGTTATAGACGAAAATTCCCGTTTTTATACTATTACACCCACAGACTTGAAATTTAACAATTGTTTCTGTTATTGAGGAGAGATTCGAGGTAAGATCACTTTTTGCGGAAATCCCCATCCAAGGGGGATTGCTAGGGGTTACGCCTAGGTTATAAATAAAAAAATCCGTTTTTGTGCTATATATGATTAACAGACTTTAAATTTGGTAAGAATATTTCTTCTGTTGATTAGAGATCTGTCAGAACGGCTTTTACGAAAATCGACTACCAAGAGGTGTGAGGGGTTACGGAGGTATTATAAATAAAAAAATCCCTTTTTTAAACTATTTGACTTACAGACTTGAAATTTGGTAAGCATGTTTACTTTGTTGAGTAGGTATTCAGAATAAAAAAAAGTTTTATGGAAATTAACTCTCAAGCGGGATGGGGGGATATGTGGGCACTATATAAACAAATTTCCATTTTTGATTTATTAGAAGGCCTATAAATTTGAAGTTTAGTCAACATGCTTTTTCTGTTATGCATATATCCGATAAGAAAGGATTTTAGGGAAATCAACTTCCAAGAAAATTTGTGGGGTGTTATGGGCCCGTTATTGAAAAAAAATTTCGGTTTTTGAACGTGTAGATCTACAGATTTGGAATTCTACTGGCATGTTTTTCTGCTAAGGAGTGATCCCTTAAAAACGAGGTTTGAGGAAATCAAGGAGGAATGGCCACACGGTGTAAATGATAAATATACTTATGTCTTAGAAACTCAAGTCCAATCCGTTTAAATCAAGGAGAGAAGGCAGCAAGAATATTTTTTAATGCAATCAAAAATTTAATGTTAGAATTTGGATAATCTCAAAAGAATTTATAATAATTTCAATATCATTAATTTCCCAGTGAAGTGGGTGGGGAACAGAATGTATATAAAGAATAAGGTCCATTTGCTGCGTATTGTAGTGCATTAGGCTAAATGTAAGAATTACACCAACAAAGATATTTTATATTGTCAAACAAAAATTACTGAGATTAAACTGGGCTAAAACAGGTGTTGATTAGAATGAAGAACATTGGTACAATATTATTTAGAGTGATGAATGAAGAATCCTGGTTGATAGTGATAGCATAAAATGTAAAATGAGAAGAGGAGAATATTTCCCATCTTGACTGTACAATGTTTACCGTTAAATATCTAAAAAAGAGTTATAGTTTGGGATTGTATGGTAGTATCAAAAATATTTTCAGAATTTTCGTAATTAAGGCTTTTTAAATTTTCAAAAATGCGTGAATGAAATACTTGAGAATAACTTGAAGCCTACTAACGCGTAATATTTTTATAGTGGCAATATTTTACATATCTCAAAAAATATGCCATGGTAATATGCCATTTATATGTATATGTAAATAATGTAAGAGCCATGGAGTTGATTTCTTCTTCATGGCGTAAGGCAGCTCTAAAAAAAAGGGGGGGGGCTTCAAAGCAACTATATTCCATTACTGAATTCACCTGAGAATAAATATATCCAAGACTATAATTCGATCGAAAATCTGTGGAAATGACTTAGGAAATTTTTTAGTCAGAAACAAACCAAGAGCAATTCGAATAAATGGAAGTAATAATTTAATCATGGTCTTATATTTTGATAGCCATAAAACCAAAAAAAAAACAACTTTTGTTTATTTCACGAGGAAGCATTATTAGTCCGTAATTTAAGGCAGAAAATTTTCCAGATAGTATTATCTGACACAGCAATATTTTTAAGTGGATATATTTTTCTGTATTTGAACATTATATGTGTGCTATTCTAATAGAGTTTTCTTTAAGTATATATATAATTTATATGCTATATATATATATTATAAACATATAACCTTGTATATTAGGATAGGTTTCTCTCTGATGAAATATTCTGAATTCAAGGTTTCTTTAGCATTATCACAAACTATTATGTGATAAGCAATCATAGAAATATTTGTAAAGCAAAATGTTATTAAAGGGTTTTCGGTAAAAATATTTGATAGCACTGTTTAAAATGTCACCGATGGTAAAAATAAGACGTTTATTTTTATCATAGAAATTTGAGAATTTTTTTTGAAAACTCTACTTTTTGTTACTAATTAATATACTTCATGTTGTATGTTAAAGTTCATTAGCTATTTTCAAAACTTAGGCACTTTTTGTTTTTATTTTGTGGAAGGCATACAACACTTTGCTAAAACACATAATATATGAAGAAATTTTCGAAAAAAATACTATTAAAAAAGGAGTGCAGGTAAAAAAAATATTTTTATTACCCAACCGAAGGGTAGGAATTGAATTTATGTGATTTCTATAATAATAATCAATTGTTAACAGCAATTATACTTGATTTATAAGGAACGTAATATATTAAAGACATTTTCAATACAAAGGACAACGTGATGAGTATCAATAGCAGGAAATCTACGCTTAATACTCACTAAAGCCTAAATACTCCGTAATGCCGAGAAACTATTTAAATAATAAGTGTTGTAATTTTTTAAATAATATGTGCTTCATATTTGTATATTATATACAATATTAAAAGTATACTCTATTTGTGCAGGATTATATAGAGACAATCATATTGGAAATAAATATAGAAATAATACTCCAAAATATTACAGATAATTTAAGGTCTGAAAAATCCTTAAGTATTTTGACTGAAACATTTTAATCAATTTCTTTTTGAAAACATTGAAGATTTTTTGAGTTCTTAAAAGAATATAAAATATAAAAAGATAAAATATTAGGAAACATTAAAATATTTAAAAAACAAAAAAAAAAGAAAATCACTTTTATAACATTTGTTGTTTTAATTTTTCCCTTAAAATAACTAAAAAAATAGGAATTTCTAGAAATTTTGTTGTTTTCTTCAATAAAGTAAAAAAATACTAGACAACTTTTATTTGTAATTTTTTAAGAAAACGTTCTCTATTTGTAAATCTCTATGCAATATAAATGAATGAAATGCTCATGAAATTTTAAAGATTCGGGAAAAAATCGAAAAATACATTGATTCACTTACAATACAATACACGTTCATTTAGTTTTTTTTTGGGGGGGGGGGAGGGTTGGCGGCTTATATATATATTTCGTGAAACAGAAATAAGAAACACTATAAATAAAACCATTTGAAATTTTAAACATTATATTGATAATTTCTAAATAAAAACTATTCTCTTATGGATACAAATGATATACGTTTATTTGTGCATAAAATGGACGAAAATTCAATACATTTAAATCAAAGCTTTTTATTTTATGATGATTTCTCAAACCTCTAACTACACCATTCCTTTTAGTGACGAACCAAAGAAAGCGCAAATCCCTATCTCTTTTGAACTCCCCGACTCTCAACGTGTGATTATCCACGTTTCTATTCAATTTATCTACTCCTTCAAAACGATACGGCAGAGCAAAACAGGTGTTAAAAGATGGAAACCATCTCGGCGACTTGCTCGCTTTCTCGTATCTTCGCCAAACGTTTAATCGCCGGTGTCTTTGATTTCTTAATGGGAAGAGGTGTACGCCGCTTCGTGTGTAAAGAGGAGGTACAGGTTGTCACGGGAAACCGTTATGACGTCATCGGGTACGCCGGCACTTCTAAAAATACCTTTACTTCAATGGGATGAAATAATATTCTTGGCTCTTAAGCTGGTCGATAGGAAAGGTGCTCGTGTAGTTCTCCTCGCATAAACCAGGTGAATTGGATTCATCCTCTTTTGATGTTGAGGAATTTATGTAGAGAAGGAAAGATGCTGGGATGGGAAAAAATTCGATGCAGAGATGTATTGACATTGGAATTTTGTATAAAGGGAATTTTTAATGATTTGCGCCATCTCGTGTAATGTATTTCCTATAAAATCCCAGAAAAAATGTGGCAAATAAATTTGGATGTTGTCATGATTTTGAATAAATTGGAAAATACTGCAAAATACACTAAAAGACTGATGTAATCAGATGTGGATGGATTGAAGAGTATAAAATTAAAAATATACGTTGATCTGAAATTCTTTAAAGCATTGTAATTTTTTAGAAAATTTAAAAATTTTTTTAGTGTATTTTTTAAAAATAATTTTGATTTGTTCATAAAAGTGTTTATAAAACTTTTTGATTAAGTATAAAAATTATATTTTAAACTTAAAAAAATTAAATAATTGAATGAGTTAAAAATGCTGCTTAGATTACATACGTAACAATATTAAAAAGTATAAATTATATATATATATATTTTTTTGTTGAAATTTATTTTTTCAACATCGTTGATAAATTTAAGAAATATTTTCAGACAAGTATAATAATCTAGATGATGAAAGCAAAAAATATTAAAAATAATTATTTAAGGAGTAAAATATATTCCATTTGTAGTTTGTAAAAAACATTTTTTTTCTCTTTTTTCTCGAAAAAAAAAAACCATTTTGATATTTTTTAAAACTAAAAACAAGATTATGAAAAAAAAAAAAAAAAAAAAAAAAAAAAAAAAATTTTAATTTAAAAATTATAAAACTAAAAACAAAGTCATTATATGAAAATCAATAATTTGACACATGTAAACATATCTGTATAATGTATATGAGAAGCATCTTTTTTCTTAATACTATTAGAATAATTTCAGTCTTCAATACATTAATGTCCATTAGCACATTCTTTTACAATATTTAATTATATGCAGCTGATAATTTTAAATGCTTAAAAATATGTGTTGAACTTGAGAGTTTTGAGTCACCCCAATTTTATTTTCTACGACCATTCTTAAACATGGTAGTAAACTATATTAATTTGATGTACAAAAAGATTCTTTCTCATAAAAAAAAAATAAAAAATAGGATAATTTGGAATTACAGCCAAACAGTCGATCAATATACGAATTAGGTCTGTATTTTTGTCTTCTACTTTGTTCTGCTGCCCAGAAACTCTATTTTTAGAAGTCTTAATTGAAAGACACCAAGTCACGATTTTCTTTCATTCAATTTCGATACAAACAAGGGAACATAACTCTTAAAATAATGGAAAAGCAATAGTAAATAAAAAGTAAAAGTCTATTTACACTTAACATATGTCAGACAGACAATGCAAGATTGTTTTTTTAATGTTTGCTGTCTGATTAAGGCAAACTCCTTTAGTACAAAAGATCTTATTGTACTCATAAAGTACAATGTAAATTAATTTAGTTGCTTTATTTTTATTTCTAATTGAATTCATGTTTCACTGATCCTATATCCCTTTGTGTATCATAAATTACAAGCTAAATAAAATAATTAATCCTTTTACACAATAGGGTAAAGACAGAGTATGAAAATTATTTATTATCATTGCAGAGTTGTATTTGTAAAGTCATTACAAAGCAAAAAAATGAAAAAAATCAAAATGTTTTTAATGCTTTTTAAAAGTAAATATATTGCTGTTTGTATTTTTACAATATTATACTTTAGATATATAATACATTGCAGTAAGGTGAACGGTATCACAAGAAGGTATTGAAAATGTGTGTGTGCATGTGAAATTGAGAACGCACACACACAGTGCACATGATTCAACTTTTAGTATTGAAACATATATATATATATATATATAATTGTTATTTTTTTATCTGAAGGATTTATTTCAAATATTTCAAATAATAGGCAAATTGCAATTAATTACATTTTATTAGCTGAATATGTGAATGAGATCTTTATTTTAATCTTATAAGAGTAATTGGTATCAGTTCACTGGAAAGCTAAAAAAACTATTTTTTGTATTCTTATTTTGAGATGAAACCTTTTACTTTTGATCATAAGTTTAAAATCTAAAGATTCTCTTAAGAGAGGTGGTATAATTTATTATTTTAGAATCAGACCCTTTTAATATTGATTTTTTTCATTAATAATACATTAAATAATGATACATTTTCATAATAAATGTACATTTTCATAAATTTTTATAAATTACCAGTTTTACTACAATTTTATAGCAAAAAACACATATCAGTACATTTTACATTAGTATAATATCTTGCATTATTTGATATAATTTATATAGAAAATGAAAGGAGAGGATATAAAAGCTTGAGAAAATTCCAAAGGAAAATTTCTAAAAAAATTAAATGTAACTAAATTTGTTGATTTTTCTTACATATCTGTAAACCAATTAGACCTCAATTATTTCGTTTCTACTAAATGTTCTTTTAATGTATTTCTTCGTATTAAGAAGAAATACTTTGAATTTTCAGAATAAAAATGGCATTGTAAAAAGTAGTGAAAACTTTGTTATTAATGAGATAAAAGTTTTCTTTTTGCTCTAAACAAGTTACGTAACAGATTAATGAAGCTATAACTTTTTATTTCTACCAGAATAAGTTCGACATCCAAATTCTTTCCTCACTGTTCTAATTTACATAGTGCGCAAAGACTTTGAAACTGAATTGTACTTAATACATGGAGCTCCAAAAAAGACGCCACATAAAAGTAATTTGTTTTGCGGAATTAAATTACGAATGTTTAAATAAAGAATCTCATTATATGAATTTAATAGGACAATATTTAAAAAGTACACATTGAAATAAACCATTCTCAATACAGTACGTATGCATGATTGAAAATGAAGCGTAAAGACACTCTTGCACTTGGAAGTACCGCAATCGCAAAAGGAAAGTCACAAACATTCTTGGGTTTATCAAAAGAAGTGCGTCATATACTGCAGACCGTTGATTATTCGGGTGTGAAAACGGGGCGAATTTCGTCAAAAAAGATTTTAAAAAGTGAAAAAAAAAACCCTGCTACTTTGAAATAAATTTATCAAACTGAGACAAACATGATTCATGGTTCTTTTTCTCTTTCTCAAAACGTTATTCGGAAAACAATATTGGAGAGAATGTAGTGTGTTTCTGGATTAAGAGTCATCTATCCCGTGTTACTGATGAAATGGATTATGTTAATAATGTCAAAGTATAAAATAAGTTTTCTTAATCAAGCATAAGGTAACTTATTAATTGCTATACTCACCTTTTCAATTTCGTATATATATGCAAGGATAATTAATTTGTATCTAAAACAAAACCTCATATTTACCATTTAACATTTATTTTCCATATCATATTCGAATCTTAAATTATATAAACTGCTAATTATTTCTCAGAAAAGATATTCCAAACATAACAATTTCAATTCCAGCTCATTAACCTTTATGATCTTCAAATGTACGCTCCCACACTTCACTTTCCAATCGAAAACACAAACTAAAAATGATCGTTTAGCAGTTCTGGAAATAAGTATTCAGTCCAGTTAATTGGGACACTTGCCATTGCTTTCTCTCAACGAAAAGATGTGTCAATTGCTTGCTGAGTAAAACTATTTTTTGCAAAAAGTTCTAAATGCTGACTTTGAAACATTACATACGAGGAATGATCAGAAAAAATGGCTACAAGCCGCAGCATTTGAGAACTACATATTGTGGAGAAATTTTGTTTCCCCACTGGGGAGACAAATGGTGCTACTTGTCATACATCTGGTTTGTGGGTAGGTAGTGAAAGTTCCCAGACGGTTCAGCACGATTGAAATGGCAAGATGCTTAGGAAATTGGTCTCGTTTGGAAGTACGAGCCATGATTCGATTTTTATGGGCAAAGAATGTGTCCGCTTCTGTCATTTATAGTCAAATCATGGAAGTTTATGGTGAAGGAGCGATGAGCAGACAACATGTAGAGAGATGGTGCCACTCTTTTCAATCAGGCAGACAGGATGTCAAAAACCGCAATATGGCAGGGAGCGGCCGGCCAAGTTCTTCAACGGCAGAAATCAATTCGGCGTGAATTAAAGAAATGATTCAAAATGATCGATGGATAACTCGAGCTTGGGCATAGGAGGGTAACTAGCGTTCAGCATATAGCTTCTGATGTGTTGTGATATTCCAAGACAGTGTTGTGAAAACATCCGATGATACCTGGCTCAATGGACAGGGACCTGATTTCTACCATGACGGGTTAAACAAGTTAGTTCTGTGTTCTTATAAATGCCTAAATAGACATAGTGAATATGCGAAATGTGATAGACAAGTATGCCTATTAATTCACCTTTGTATTTTCTGCATATAGTTAATAAATATTTCTTTATTCGTCTTGTAAACTTTTTTTCTGATTACCCCTCGTATATATGATTGTTTTACCGGGATTTCTCATTTCTCATTCATTTCAGATAATCAAAATTCTTCCATTTTCAAGTGGCATATGAGAAAGGAAAACCCTAAATAAATTATAATAAATGTATACCACTGTAAATAAATCTCTGATGTTAGCTTTGTGTGGATTTTCTAATTTGCAACCGTAATTGAATTATGTAAAGATTAATGAAATAGTTTTCTTATATGGAAAAAGTCAGACGTATTTTATCTACAAAGGGACAGAGTGGATAAAACTTTACAGTTAATACAGTAGAATCCCGAAAACTCGGCACTCGATAACCCGGCACTCCGGATAATTGCATAATTACTGAGCAAGACGTTATATCTCCGATTCAGAAATTATTGTGTTGCTGTCACAGTTAATGAAAAATTGCCGGAAGATGTTGAAGACTTTAATGACGAGGACACCGTACAAACTCTTAAAATATAACAGTGATGGACTAAAGACTGTGTCGAAACCACCCTTCGGTATTTTGAATAGGGTGGGTCGATGATGGACGTACTGTTCCTTTGTCGCCTTCGTGATGAAGCAGCAAAACGCAGAGTGCAGTATGGAAGACAACAGGACATTAGGCATTTCTTTAAAAAAGTAACTAGTTTTTGCAAAGTTGTCTACTTAATTTTCATTATGTTGTTGTTGTTTTAAATCCCCTTAGAACAGAACAGCCTGCACCAAATCCATTTGACCTTTGCACAAAGGTCATCCCATGCGGGTGACCGCTTCTAAGGCCGTACCAAGGCTGTCTGAAGAGCCTGGATCTGCACTGTAGAGATAGACCAGGACTCTCTCTCTCTTGGCTGCGTACCAGTGGTGAGCGGGAGGTTTTTAATTTTCATTATAAACAGTTTTATACCTTCACAAAGTATTTTTCTAAAGTGTTTCTGATCAGGTAAATTACTGTATACTATGTATTCATTAATTTTCAATTTCATGTAATAAATGTTCCATGCCTTCATTAAGTGCGTACTTTTCTTTTGTTTAAGGGTAGTTAAGCAGTTAATTTTTGTTGAATTCTCAAGCAAACAATACATACAATATTTTCTGAGGAAATAATCGTACTTATTATTTTTAATACCGTTCTCGATAATCCGGCATATTCACAAGCTCATCCACCCTTCGTCCACATTAGGCCGAGTTTTTGGGGCTCTCCTGTGTTTTCTTCATAGAGGCTGTGAAGAGCCTCTGCGTTATGTATTAAACAATGTTCACCTTCCTTCGTTGTTTGTCCACGCATATTGTAATTACTGGTCACTTTTTTATGCAAAAATTGTGGTTCTTAAGTTACATATATTTCTTTGGAAACTTTAATTCAATTATTACCCTGCTTCTTTGTTTTTCCCCATCGTTCATCATCTAGTGCCATTTAAACTTTTTTCAATTCATTATAAAAGGAAATTTGTTTCAAATTATATCAAGAAGTTATCGAAAACTTGCTTCAGTGTTAAGGTAGAATAAAAATTGGTGCCATTGATTCCTTCTTATATGAAATTTCAACTAATTTCTCTGCTTTTATGTTTATTGGAATTTCTAAATAATGCTATAGAAACTTTATTAATCCACTATTTTCAATAACAGTAAAATTGACCTAAGGAATATAGTATTTTTTCAATTTATTGCAATATTATCTATAATTGTAATACAGTCTGTATTAAAATTGGTAGAAACAATTTATGAAATTAATAATATCCTTTTAGTAATCATTTTTAATGAATCCCCAGTTAAATACTATATTTATCATAAAAAAATCATCACTTACAATAATGATGTATACTATCAATGACTCCCTCTCATTAATTACCATATAATTCTAATTTCCTGAAATTTCTTAGAATTTTCTCAAATACAATATTTAATTGACTGTATTAAGATGCATGCATACGTAGAAAAACTGAATCCTATCATATTGCATTTTTCCATTGATTTTA
Source organism: Trichonephila clavata (assembly GCA_019973975.1). Classification (NCBI taxonomy): domain Eukaryota; kingdom Metazoa; phylum Arthropoda; class Arachnida; order Araneae; family Nephilidae; genus Trichonephila; species Trichonephila clavata. The sequence goes on along the minus strand of BMAO01016357.1, from coordinate 155,086 downwards.
GAGGGAATTTTTATTTTAGCGTCTGCTTAATAATTTTTCTGTATTTTTTAAATCTTCATTAAATAGTTTCAAAAACTGGAAAAGAAAGAATAGACAAAATTTTGTTTAATTAGATATAATCTTTGATGTGGTTTCTGACAAATACATTCCAGCAAATGCAATAGTCTAAATTTCTGGGGGAAATAGTTCTAAGAGATTAACATAAAATAATTCCATAAATTTAGAGTATCAGGTAGATGCCCCAATCTTAGCTATAGAATAAAGTCTACTCTTCTATTTGATAACTGATCTCATATACAAATAAAACTAGTCAAATCAACTTTTAACCGTGTTATCTGAGTTAACTCCCGATAACAAACGCAACGACGATCAAATCTTTATCTCAATCGCACGCGCTTACTTGAGAGCATCGTACAAATCAAGAAAGTGATACACGAGAAACGTATAATTATCGTGCAGGCCATTTGCATGGAACGTTGCTATGGCAACGCGAACTCTTCTCCATAATACACTAATGTGGAGCAGCCGTGGAAGGCCATTAGCGAACTGCATTCTCAGCTTCGGGAAAGACAACTTTTATCAGTGAGTCCAAATACCTCTGCAGTTTCCTGGACCACTCTGATCAGATATTTGACGAATTAGGGGAATCGGAACGTCTATTCTACCCTCCTACCCCCTGGGGCAGGGATTAATCGAGCACATTAGATGGGGGGGGGAATAAAGGAAATGGGCTTATCAACATCTACTTATAGACGTCGTTTTCCACATCGTGGCAAAGTGTTCTCGAATCGTATCGGATGGGATGAAAGATAGACTATAGATAAAGTGGACTAGAGGAATTTTAGTTAGAATTTTTAACTGAAAATGTCCATTTTTGAAATGGTAGCTCTGCGGATTTAAAAGAGATATTTTCGGACTTCAAAATGTTTAAATTTTAAGTATTTTCTTTATTTTTGTGCTATTGTATCTTTATTACATGCCGTTAACTAAATATTTTCATGTTAGTTATACTAATTAATGAACGGAGTTGTTTTCATTCAAATACGATGTATGGAAACTGATGCTGGTTTTTACAGGAAATGATTCCTTAACTTGTCCTTAACTCTTTATTTATATTTTTCAATTCCTACTATTAGTTCACATTATCCCTATATATATATATATATATCTTGTTCAAATTTTCAATCGCTTATAAAATACTTTCTATTCATTCATTCAAATACATGTTCTTAAACTTGTAGTGCATGACACTTGATGCTAATACAGTTTTCAAATATTAATTCATTAATTAAATTTAATTAATGAATAAACATTAACAAACAAAAATAATAGTTCAACACCATATATAAAAAGGAAAACCATTCATTGTGTCACTGTACCGCAATGGATAGCGCGTTGGACTTCTAATCCAAAGGTTGTGGATTCGAATCCCACTTGAAATGGCCTAATTTCTGAGAATGTGATTTTTTATTATACTATTTTACTAGAATAACTAAATTTAATAAATGAATACATAGTAGCAAACAAAAAAATATCCCAACACCTTACATAGAAAGGAAAATTGCAAGGAAAATCGCTTTCTATTTTGTCACTTACTATTGTGATTCTGTCATATGCATATACATATTTATATTAATTGTAACTATTTAATAAAAAGAAACTGAAATAAAATGTTTCTTTGTTGACCTAAGTAGGAATTAACTTACATTTTTTTATGTTACTTGTCCCTTGTAAAAGCTCATTGAAATTTCTGGAAGACCTATTAAAAATAAATATTCAGTATTTCAAAGGGATGTCCACTAAAAAAATCTTCAATGCTCAATCAATTGGCACACGAAGAAAGGGCAAGCCAAATCTTCGATGGAATGATGGCCTAGAAAAAGCTCTTCTCGTTTTGAGAACTAAGAATTAGTGAACACTAACAGGAAGAAGGCTAGCCTGGAAAAGACTTCTTGAGAAGGCCAAGGCCTACCCTGGGCTGTCGAACCACTCAGGAAGGAAGGATTTCAAAAGGAACAAAAGTCCTATTTGTTATTACTTCCATTGTTCTTTGTTGATTTTCATGAAGAAATTGAATTTCACATTCCCTAAAATTTTGTATTAAATCCAAATTCTTAGTAAAAAGTTAGTATAATGGATATAATTTTGAGAGATATATACTTCCTTGTTGTGCAAAAGTTACTTGTATCTCAGAGAATTTCTCCTCCAGCAGACTTTAAAACACTACTGAGCTTAAAAGTTCATTTTTGTTCTTCTGGTTACAGAAGCCTGAAAGGTAAGATTGAATACTTCATGGCAAATGAGTGTAAAGAGAGTAGAGAGAGGGAAAAACATTTCAAATTTCCTTCTTACCATGTGATCATATTAAAATCTATATGAGGACCATTATATATACATATATATATATATTTGTGTGTGTGTGTTTATTAAAATGCTTATTATCAAAAAATTACAGAAATAAAAATAACGTATGCGTGACTGAGAAGTACATTGGTAAGTCAATTCTCTTCTTTATTTTTTAGGTCCATGGTACTTATTTCAAACCATAACAGCTTGCATGGAAGCTCTTATCTCTTAGATAATTCAGGTTCCTTTATTGCAGACCTTTCAGATCTTGTGACCATCTCCGCCAAAACTTGAAGATAGCGTGTTCTGATAGCGATATTCTTTAGAGAAAAGGGAAAAGCATTCTTAACACAGTAATGTAATAAAATATGTAGCACGAGCAGAGTTCTGGGATTACTTTGCCTTAGGGTGCCTGGACTCTACACAGTGGCAGAACCTATTCAGCGGCCACTGCATCACTTCTGTTTTAACATTTTTTTTATCTACCTTTACCTCTACCAAAACTCCGATGCTTTGTCGACGAATGTAATTTATTACCTAAGTGAAGAGTTACGTTACCTGTCTCTATCGCCAGGCTCTAAAAACGCTCTACCTCTTCGAGGTTGCACTTCCAAATGTTTTATGGGAGTCAGTGTTTTATTTACTTCCTGTACCAGTGTGAAGCTTGTTTTTGCTGCAACCAGCAGAAGGTCTAAAAATTTTTTTTCACTCCGGCTGAGGAGAGTTGTTGCTCTTGGCGATTTATCCTCATTTAGGGGGGGGGGAGGGGTTGAGGAATAAAAAAGAATCCAGAAGAAAGAAAGCAGAGATCTTGTAAAATGGGTTTACGCTTCCAGACACTTTCGCGAGAGAATCGAAAAGTGGAAGCAGTCTATGAATGTTTTAGAGCTTGAAGTACAGACAGTTCAGAAAGGTGCGGAGTCATATTTTAAAGTTTCTCTTTTATTTTACTGGGAATCTCCTGTAAACAGCAGAGTAGAGAGGCGTCACGTCTGTGAATACAAATTGAATTGTAGGTTCACCGGAAACAGGTTGAGGAGCCATATACCAAGAGTGGCTTTGCTTTGCTTTTCTTACATTCACAAGGAATACTTCTCAATTTTATAAAGACTGATGTCGACGGCCGGATTTCTTGAACTTAAAGTAGCTTCAAAATATTTGCCTCCTTGCCTTGTGGGTATTGGAATTTTTAAAGTGAAAATATTATAAGATTTCTGATAAAGCTCAGAAATTTATAGATAAAAAAATAAATAAATGGAAACTACACTTACTCCTTTTTGTAGTGGAAATATTATTCTTATTTAAGTGATGAAATAATTTGATAGCGTGATAACTATTATTCATTTGACAAGATTGTAAAAAAGTATTATAAATTATTTTGAATTTTAATTAAAAAAAATTAAAATTGAAAAATTGTTTCCACTTTTCGAGGTATATTGAACGGCAAACACAGTAAAAATATAAGAAATGGTTATGTTTTCTTAGAGAAACAAACTTTATAGAAATATGAAAAGAACTTTAAAGCTTTAATTACTTTTTAAAGTATGAAAAAATTAGTATTTTTAATTTAGTTATAAGAATAAATTCAATTGAAAATAGTAACATACTTATAATTGGGTGGTTTTTAAAAATATTTGTAATGCTTTCATATGAAGATTTTGAATATGCGCAACATATGCACTCACAAATTTTAAGTATTTGTCATAAAATTAAGTGTATATATCTATATATCTATATCTATAACTATATACACGCAGTTTTACAGTGATTACGTAAAATTAACACATGATGTAATATTTGACACAAAATATACACGCATATGATATAAATCTTCCCTATTGCAGTGAGTGTGTTCTTTTAACAATATAGGAGAATGCAAACTTATTTAGCAGGAAAATGAAACAAGTATTTTGTAAGTTAATTTTTTAAATTATTTTTAAAAGGGACTGTAAGACTAAAATACGTCAGACATCTCATAGCAGTGATGGAGAAAAATTTCTATTCTTAAAAAACCAGATTGATTATAAAATTTCATAAATGAAGAACGTGAGGCATTTTGAAATATGAGTAAAATGCTAATGTTGAAGCCTGTTGCAGCGAAATTATGTAGATTATCAAAATATCAAAATCGGTATAATATTTTAATCTAAAATTCTTAAAGTAAGCTTCCAATATCACGAAAATCTCGCACGGCATTTTACAATATCAATCATTCTTACATTACACAGTAATAAAATATTAATCTCCTTTATTTCTCAATTTTTAATTTCATAAAAGCAAACATTGACTTCGAAGAAAGAAAATTATAATACATTAAAATCACTGACCCCCAATGGTTATTCTCTCATGTTTATGATTTTTTAAAAGCTTTAAACCAGTATTTCATAATTGAATTAGCTTAATTCAAATTTACCGAAGCTTTAAGCCAGTTCAAAATTTTTTATTACAATTTTTTTAATATTAGTCTGTGTGACTAGTTACAGCCAAATTAATCTAATAATGAAGATCCAAGCTTCGCATACATGCTTGGGTTGTCGAGTGGTCATGGTAGCAAGCTCGTGACCGACATGGAATGTCGAGGGTTCGAAACCAAAGGCCACTGAAGTTCCATCTTGTAGAGGAGCTGATGCATGCTAAATATGTCGAGATTCAAACCTGTTCCGTTGGCTTGATGGAAAATTTCGGAGAAGAAGATTGCTAGGTCAGATGTCATCCTCTTAACTTGATTGTGGTTCAAAATCACGAGTTCGTTGCCACACAACTGCCCTCGTTCTGTACTTCATGTGCGACTAAAAGTAGATTCAACCAACATTGAGTTAAATCTATTTACATGACTTTGGTTCATCTTTTTTTTTAAAAAAAAAACACTGCGAAATTCAAATATTTTATTATTACAATAGTACTTCGGTAATTATTTATATCTTAAATGAAATATCTATAACTATTATTTCTTAAACATAATCGTAATTAAGTTATCTCACTTTAATCTGGATAATATCACAATAAACAGTAATATCAAAGGAAAAAAAAAACACACACAGCCAAGTCCACGCCAAAAAGAGTTTCTTCTACTTTTGTCTGGAATCGTTCGATGACAGATCGAGGTTGACAGTTACTGTTACGGGAGACGACGCGAAATTCACTTTTCGCCGGTCCCACTGGGTTTCTGGTGACAGAACTCGAAAAAGGCGGCAAATTGTCGTTCTCGAAATCAAGGTTGTGGTTGTCGATTGACGACGATCAAAGCATCGATTTGTCTCCATCGCGAACCTGATACAAAGATTTATGGAAAACATTCCAGGGTCGTTAACTATACTTATAGGCATAAAGATTATCTTGGTTGTCATGAAAGGTTGATGGAAAAATTGGATTGAATGTCATAAAGTGTGATTACTGGGAAGATGAATGATGGGTTGATTATGCAAAATGTGGAAGTACTATGATAAGTAAAAAGTGCAATTTTAAAGGATAATAATAAATATTTTCTTATTTATAAAGAAGTAAGGAAATAATTGGCTTTACAAAGGGACTTTTAATTTTTACTTATTTATAACTGGCATGTGCGGATGTGTGTGTGAAGTTTGGTTGAAATTCGAACTTTAATTAGTATAATGTGCGTCGCCTTCTGCTTTACTTACTTTCCGAAGAAATTGATACTGAATAATAAATAATACATTAAAATAATAGTTTTTTTCAAACAGAATATTTTTGTACAAAAAATTAATCAATGATTTATTTACACTGATGGGAAAAAATCCCAACACCAAGAAAAATTATTGTACAGATATGAAATTTTGGCAATAAATTTGTCTGGGTAACATATTAAACTGATTAAAGCTTCAAAATTTCAAATGTGACATGATTGGGCATTAATAAACAGTGTATCTGCCAGAATTTGGAATATGTTTTGAATATGTGTGTATTTGTATCCGGATGTCAATTTATGGGATGGATTCCATGCCTGTTGCACTTCGTCGATCAATACAGGAAGGTTAATTCTGGTCATGGTTGACGCAGCTGTTGTCCAATGAAGTCTCACTCGTGGTTGATTGGAGAAAGATCTAGTGATCTAGCAGGTCAACACACTGTAGAGAATGAGGGATTACAGCAGTGGTATGAGTGCGCATGATGTCTAGTTGTAAAACACCTCCATAAATACGTATCATAAAAGGCAACGTAGCAGGTTGGATCACCAGACTGATGTGCAAATTTGGAGGCAGGTTGTGTGGAATAACCACGAAAATGATTCTAATGCCCTGATAAATTGCTTCCCGGACTATAACTTCAGGTGTAAGCCCAATCTAGGCCACAGATAGGATGGTTGTATACAATCCCCTAGCTTCCATCTAACCAAAGCCATCACTCACACCAAGGCGGAATTGGCTTCATCAGTAAACAAAACAGATCTCCAACCCGTCACCCAGTAAACCACTGGCACCACTGACACTGCAAACTGTAAAAGTTTGAAGTCAGTGGAATACACGCTACAGGGGGCAGTGGAATACTGGCTTGAAGCTGTTCTTGAAGTAACCGATTTGTGACAGTTGTGCCCTGTACGGCCAAAGGCAACTCGAATTTCTTTTGCAGATGCAGTGCGATGTACCACAGCCATTCACGAATACAGCAGTTTTCCCTGTCAGAAGTGCCACGTGGCCTCCCAAAATCCGATCTTCTTGAGTCAGTACCATCTCTTGACCACTGCTCCCCACACTGATACACAGTGGATCCATTCCGGCTATGTCATTCTGCAATATCACGGAAAGAAAATACATCTTTTACTAACTCTATTACACGACCTCATTCAAATTCAGTGAGTTGTTGATGATGGTGATGTTGATTTTGACGTATTCTCAAAGGCAATCTTGACTAACGTTAAATTCCAACGATAAATAACGTTCACAAGCATTACTTCTAGCGCTACGCTTAAATTTTTAACGTGAAATTTGAATAGATGTTATACTTTAGAAGTATAAACACGTATACCAAACTTTGTGTATCTAGTACAACTTCTTGGTGTTGTGATTATTTTTCCATCAGGGTATATGTTAAAGAAAATAAAAGTTATCAAGTTAAAGCAAATCTCTTGATTTTAGATTGTATTGATAATGTTGAAAACTAAGAATGAAAATATGACAAAGTGTATGTTGTACTTTAAACAACAAGTATACATTTCAAGTTACATGTATATTAAATTTCTTAAGCTAATTAAAAAACCTCGCTGTGTGTGTACTAGTTTTTATTCTTTTATTTGTGAGTTTGTTTTCTACAAATTTTGGAACTGTTGTAGTTAAGCGAAATAAGTCAGAATGAATAAAGAACAGGAGAAATGTTTTTAAATAGCTTGCTTAAATGTATATTTTTCATGATGAGTTTCTAGTTAGTATGGCATATACTATAAGTAGATTCACCCAAAGTATAAATCGTAACATATACTATTTTAAAATATCAAAATAGCCTTAAGAGTGTATCAGTTGCATGAAAATACTTTGTGTGCACTGAATTTGGGCTCTTTTATGTTAATATCTAACTATTATCCTCTAATTCCCAAATTCATTTTACATCACATTTAATATTTTCTACTGATATGTATTAATTTTCCTTCTACAATGACTGTTCATGGTTCATCTATAGTTGAAATAAATCTTGGAAAATCTCCCAATTATTGCAATAATTTATTTTAAATATATATGTTTTGTACATAATGCTTGCTAAAATGTTTTAATAACTTTTAAACTAAGCATGGTAGTCTTATACAAATTATGGATTTTATATATGCATATTTCTTCTCATTACTCCTTTTATTACTTTATGTAATAGTTTTATTAAATGGATCACTACAACTGCTTATGATGAATTTCACCTCCCCCCCGCACTTAAATTTTATATGCTAAACAAAAAATAAGCGAAGTAAAATATTGTATCAAAATTTTCTTTACATTTTCAATAACTGATGTTGAAACTTATATAGAAATTGTTATAATTTTTAAAACGAGATACATGTACATAAGTATATCTCGTGTGTATACATCTCCACACACACACACACACACACACACACACACACACACACACACACACACACACACACCACACACACACACACACACACACACACACACACACACACACACACACACACACACACACCACACACACACACACACACACACACACACACACACTATATAGTCCCAATAAAATTACAAATTAGCACTTAAGAAAAATTCTTCTTTTTATGATAATTTAGGTAATTCTTTAAACCTTTTATTTTATCATTTTTCAGCAACTTAATTCATTTTAATCTTAGTGAATTAATAAAATTTATCTCTAGCTAAGCGTAATACATCCAAATACATTATAAAATAGGACATAACTGCTGTCTATTAACTAGTGATGACAGTGTTCTCCATGATATTTTAACAGAGACTCTTTTTTGTTCAACTTCAGGAAATTTGTATACTTTAAAATGTGATACTAATCCAAACACTTTAAGAGCTTCAAAATTAGTGAAAAAATTTCCCTAACTGTAAAAATAATTTTAAAGTAATTTATTGGTTAATTACTCGCAACGTTATTGTTCCTATTCTCCTTCTTGCTTTTTCCCTTCCGGTGTTTTCACTCTCTTTAATTTTCCCTCAACGGCGTCCTCTTTGGAGAAGTATTTGATTAACGGCTTCTGTTCATTCTTTTAGACAGCTTTCAAAATTCTGCAAGTGCTGATACTGTTTTGTCATGTGATACGATATAATAAATAAATCTGTTCTATATTCTGAAAAATGAGTTAAGAAATTCGCTGTCGGCTTTATTTTGGTGAAGACAATTTTTAACATTATATAATTCTTTAAAAAGGGGGCGTTGTCTCTTGCACTCTAGATAATTGTTGCCCCATGGCAGGTAATTTTAAATATTTTAATTGCTATTTCAACTCTGAAAAATGTATATCTTAAGAACCTATTATATAATTTGACACTTATTGAATTGTATTCTTTTTTGTTTGATATTAATGAATTAAGTTAAATAGAAATAATACTTACTTGAATTTCATTTGTTGAAGAGTTTTTCATGTAAAATAAAGACTTAAGGAAATAGGTTAAAAAATAAACTGATGTTATTTAATATTTACTTTAATTAATTCTAGAATTTTTTCAAGTATTTTTTTCCTAGTTTAAATTTTGAACTGGGCAGATATTTGTGGTTTTGAGTCTATAAAAATATTTTATGATATATATAAGTATGGTATATTTCCGATATAATTTATATTTCTAATTTTTTCTTATATTGAAGATTTTTAAAGTCATGTTGGGCCTCGCAGTATCACATAAAATCATAAAAATGATGACATATAGAATTTACGAAATTTTTTTATTAAATATTATTGTCAAACCAGTTTTAGTTAACTATTTTTTGGGATAACTTTCTTTAATTTCCTTTCCCTTCTTTTCGTCAATTTTTAAAAATAAGCGTAAAAATTATGTTTAATATACTGATTTTTATAATTTCACATTGAATCGCAATTCTTCCACTTGCTTTATCAATTAATTAACAATTTATTTATTACGACTTTTTCCCATCTCAGACTACTCAAATTACACTCATGTCCATAAATTAAGGATAATTCAGAATCACACAGAAATTGAACTCTAAAATAAAAATTTCACCTGTAGAATTATCACCCACATCTTGAAGAAGAATATATAAATTACAGGAAACCACCAGATGGCGCGGATAGTACGTCACAATGACGAGAGTATAAGAGGATATAAGGAATGGTGGCAAAGAAGTAAAATTGTTCACAAGCGCTTTAAAAGCCTTTTAGTGCAATAACCGCATAGTTATGGCACAAAGGAAGCATTTGGATGATTTTTTACGTGATAGAATTATAGGACGACTGGAATGTGGACGTACCCAGCTGGAAGTATCCGAGGAACTTGGAATCACCCAGAGTGTCATCTCGAGTCTTTGGCAACGATTCCAAGATGATGGTAATGTGAGTAGATGTTACAGCACAGGCCGCCCCCGAGTTACAACGCCGAATGAGGACCGGTATTTGACAGTTACTGCCAAAAGAAACAGACGGTGCACAGCATCAGACCTATCTCGTCAGCTCTCTTCAACTACCGGTACGACAGTTTCAAGGCAGACCGTGTACAGGCGCTTAGGGCACATTGCTCTATATGCTCGTAGGCCTGTCAGATGTGTTCCCCTTACCGCAACTCACTGTCGCCTGCGATTAACCTGGATTAGAGAGCATGCATTGTGGACACCGCAACAGTGGTCTTGTGTGGTGTTTTCCGACGAGTCCAGGTTTAGTTTGCAGTCTGATTCTCGCCGGACTTTCATATGGAGAGCGCCAGGTACCCGTTACCACCAAGAGAACACCGTTAAACGCCACCGTTACGGTAGTGCAGGATGGCTCGTTTGGGGAGGAATTATTCTTGGTTCCAGAACTGACCTGCATGTTCAGAGTGTAACTATGACAGGCCACATCTATCGGGATGTCATTCTGGAACAACATGTACGTTTGTTTCGGGGTGCCATGGGTGCTGAATTTCTGTTTATGGATGACAACGCCCGTCCTCACCGTGCAAACATTGTAGACGAATGCCTTCAATCGGAGGATATCACCCGTATGGATTGGCCAGCATACTCACCGGACTTGAATCCAATAGAGCATGTGTGGGATATGCTTGGTCGACGAATTGCAGCCCGTCAACCCCTCCTACCTGTGTACCGGAACTTCGGAGGGCATTGCTTGATGAGTGGTGTAATATTCCCCAAGATCAGATTGATAATTTGATTCTCAGCATGCGTAGGTGTTGTAAGGCCTGTATTGCATCGTCCGGGAGACATACTCCGTATTAACCATCATACTAGCCATGTTATACTATTTTTTGTAAATAGGTTCTTTTTTGAAATTTGCTCCAGGGAGTAAAAGTCGCAATTTTTATTAATTATGTCAAACATATAGCATCTTTTTTGCTCTTTACCTTTTGTTTAATAAATAGACTTTACAAATAAGTCAAATTTGTTTTGCTTCTGTCTCTTTCTTTGCCTGAACTTCATTATCCTTAATTTATGGACATGAGTGTATATAATTCGACTTCTGTCATGTTAGTTCATTTTATCATTAAATAAAGTTCTGATAAATATCATTAAGACATTTTCAAATATGTTATATTTTACTTACTTTGCAGGATAGAATCGTTTTTTTTTATGCAATAAAGATAAATTATTGGCACAGTTTTATTTCAAATATGTGGAATACCAATTTAAAAAATAATAAATGAAATAATTTGAAAGAATATGTGTAATTCTCCTTCCATTTAGTAATTAAAATAAAAGTTTTTAAAACTACATGACTATTTGAGTTTCTTTTGTAAATAAATACCTCATAAGATTATGCGTTATTTAGTGGGTAAAGTGTTAGCAGAATAAAGCTTCATGAATATAAACAATGAAAAATTACTAGATAATAATGAATATCGTTGAGATGAATATAAATTGTTTGACAATCCCAAATCTTCTAATATAACGTTATAGCAAGATTCTTATCTACTATTTCTCTGAAAACTTTTGTAAAAAACGTAACTAAATAAATCCCCTTCTATTTTCTTTACAAGATAGCATGTAAATATAATTATTTTGGACATTCAAATTATGTCTAAAGACAATAAAATGAAGCCTTATTATTATTATTTTCATTATTAGATAAGGTATGCACATCTGGCATCTAGGATATTTATTAAGAAATATCAGCTATATTAATCTCTTTTGCAAGAACCCAAATGTGTTTTAACATAAAATATATTTATTTCAGTTATGTCTTTTTATATATAATTTTAAAAAAGAGCATATATGCAGACATATCATTTTTTCAAAAAACGTTTCTAAAAAGTAAAAAAAAAAAGGAAATATGAAATCAATTTACCAGAAACTCATGAAAATAATCTTGAATTCATTTGATTATTAACTAAATTAAAATACATTTATAAGATTGGATTTTCTTAGGAATATTTTAATAAAATATAACTAAAATATAATTTTTAAAAAAAATCGAAAATTTCAAAATAATCTATAATACATAAAATATTGTTTAGTTATTTGAAATGCTTAGTAAAGAATTTCTTAACCAACCCGTGATGGATAAATTATTAAAAATTTACAAAAGAAAATGAATAAAAGTTGAGAAATCATGCAGCATTTACATATCAATGATGCCAATTTTGATTAAGTATGCTAAACACATATGAAAAAGAATACAGAGATTTATAGCAATATATTAAACATTTAATTATTAAAATATACTCCTTCAATTAAATCTTAATCTTGTTCATTAATTCAACCAAACTACGATATAAAATACGAAAGAAATAATCTAAAAATTTTCATCACAGTGGGAAAAAAATTTAGATTTATCTCTTTCTATCTCTCTCCATGTATATATGTAAGACATCTTAAAACCATTTGATCCCAATCTTTTGACAAGTAACAAATTTGCTTCATCAATGTTTGCCACAAACATATTTTTAAAGCTAAGCTTTCAGAAAAGTTTTGTGACGTTCATAATCCCTTTGAAAGCCTAAAATCTTTCAATAAATAAACACATAGTTATATTTTCCTGCGATAAAAAATACTCCACATAGATTATTCATCCATTGTTCGCTTCCATCTTCTTTTTTATACATCCGCAAATTTAAGCAAAAAAATATGTTTATTTTTTTTATTTATCCACTTATTTTTTTATGTATTTTTCCCCTTTTAACTTTAAGACATAAAAACTGAATTTCTCCCCTTTAAACTAAAATGATTATAAGACAAATGCAAATCATGCAAAAAAAAAATTGTAATTGCACTTAAAAAATGGGCATATGTATATTGTTTTTATTTCTTGCTCCCGCACTCACTTGAAATGAATATCATCAAAAATTTCACCGTGTTCTCAAAAATAATATTTTTTTTATTCCTTTGCGGAAATTGTAAGAGTCGAATAAAAAAGTAGCGTCTGATTTATATTGTCAGATCTTCTTCCATTCCTCAAACATAAAGCTCTATCCTTCTAAAAGCCCTTATTTATATGCTTGTCACATAGCATCCAGCGGATTTCGAGAAGGACTTCCTTTCGTTTCTTTTTATTTACATTTTCGGAAGACTTTTTTCATTTATTATTGTGTTTTATTCCTCATCTTCTTAATACCATGACGTGTAGGAGAATATCAATACGAAGAAGCAGAAGATAAAAAAAAAAGAGAAGGGAATAATTCTCATCACGCAAGCGCGGTTTGGGGAATGCGACATTGGAATACTCCAGAGGGTATCTTTTGTCATTGTTTGAAGCGTTCAGATAGTGTTTGTCTAATTCGGTGATGTGAAAAAAAATTTGAAAGAAGTGTGCATTTTAGCGTCGAGCCTTAGTTTTATCCAAAAATGCATTCATGAATTCACAAGGAGAGAGTGAAAAGAAAGAACTTTTTCTGTTTTCGGTTCACTAAGTTAACAGAATGAAAACAAAAATAAAAATATGAGTTTTTTGGTTTTATGTTGGTTGCTTTAGAAAATATAAAGGCCCACTTACATTCAGAAGTATAAGACATTTTAATGATTTCTATGCACTTATATACAATGAAAATCGCTTAACACGAAACTGAACGAACTGAAATGTTTTCCTGTTAAAGGATTTTGAAAAAAAAGCATATATCAACAAAAGTAAGTTAATTAGATTTTATTTTATTTACATAGATATGTATATATGCATACATTTAAAAAATTTAATGGAACAAAAACAGTTACAAAAACTTAAAGAAATTTAATGCAAAATTAAATTTAAAAAAAAAAACATTTATTGAGTTTTTGGAAAAAAATCTGATATTTTTCCTGACATAGTTTTTTTTAGCAACAAATTGTTCGATATCGTCCATTTTGTTATTCATTTCACCATTAGAATGTGCGTCTAAACCACTGTGCATACATTTCATAACGTTCCTCATTTTTGATGATGGGGAAAAAGGAAATGCATTATTCCTTTCATTTTCATATCAGAATCTGCATCAATGATATGATATTTTTTGAGCTTTGAACAAGCTCCGAAATGTCTTTGTCTGCCATAAATGAGGCTGTACACAAATTAACATCATCTACTCCAATGAATACTTCTGGTAATGCAATTGGACAGTCCAGTCTAGCTGATATTTTCCGTATTTTGTTCATTCCTAGAATGGAACTCTTTTCGTGTTAAGCTTTATTCGTTTCTTGACAAGAGAAAAAAAATGCATAACAATACTTAGCAGTTTGTCTGGACCTTTGTATTCTTTTGTGTTAACCGATATTTCGCCTTAAGCGTTTTCGCGTTAAACGTATTTTACTGTATTAGTTTATAATATCAAAAGCGAATTATATGTAGTGAATATATGTGAGAACCACGATAATCACCAATAAGGAATAATTTTTTAATAAAATATAAATAGAGTCACCTTCCAATTTAAATGCCATGTAATTTTCCGAATAATATATATTTATTTATTGTTTTTGAAAACTAAGGTTATACTTGCGTTTAAAGAATTCAAATAGTTGACCGATTACATACACGATTTTTCCCAACTCTACTTGAAATACGGTTTATTCTTGAAGGATTATTAGGGATAAAAATTTTAAAATGCTATCAATTTCATAGAATTACGACTGTTTACTTTCTCTTTAAAATGCATTTTTACTTAAAACCTGAGAAATATAACTTTTGATTACTATTGCTTACTTTTTGTTTTCAAATGTGCCTTAAGGTTTAAAATATTTATAGTTTATCAATAAATATTTTAGAAAATTATTTTTTCTTTTGAAATGTTTATTTTTCATCTAAAAATAAATCATGTTGCATTAAAAAAGCTAATACATTTTTTGATTTTTCAAAATTTCTCTTATAATCCCAGAAAAGAAAAACAAAACTGAGTATACAATTTTATGTAAGTATATTTTCTTTTGTCATTTTTTTATTGATATGCACCCAAAATGTATTGTCTTTCATTCTTTAGCTAATTAAGTTTTAAAAATTATAAGTAGTGTCAGTGACAGACGTCTTATGGCATAATTTATCGCAAATATTTAAAATGGAAAATTTTGGAAATTCTGTCTCTACAATATGCAACTTTTTTTTCTAATACTTGAAATTCTTGATTTCGTATCAAAATATTTTACAAAAACTAATAAAATAAAAAAAAATTCCGAAAAAAAAGAAGTTTTTACATGATACGGGACTGATTATATATACACATTTTACACCTCAGAATTTTGCAGTTGAAAAAACAGATGAAACAAAATCCTGCACAGGTTGCAATGTTTTCACTGATTGTGCTTAATGTACTTTAGTAAGAAAAATTAAACAATGAAGATTGATCAACCATGAAACAATAAATGCAATGAGAGGCAAAATTAGCAAAAAATGATGCATATACAAATATCAGGATCATGATGTAGAGAGACGTAAGGGCACACAAAACCCGTGTGTAGTGCACGAAGATTTAAAAAGAATGAGGAAAGAAACATTTTTGTAGGCATTCGTTGCAAGTGAAAGAGGGATCGTATGTGCAATATGGCTACAAAAAAACCCCATTAGGGCATCTTTTAACTCGAGGTAGAAGGATCAGCAAACTTAAGGAAGGGAGTACTTTGAGACAAATGTGTTACTCAAGAGATTAAAACCGATAAAAATGTTGTATCACGAGATTAGAAAACTTTTCATAAAGCAATTGCATGGCAATAATTTAAAATGTAAACTTCTTTAAAAATGTAATCATTTTTCATTTTTACAAATAATTATTTTTTCAAGTACCCATATTTTTTTTTCTGTATAAAGATCCATTTTACTAAAATTTACCATATTCATTTTCAAATTTTATCGAGTATTTGATTAAAAATGGAAAAAAAATCCATAATTTTGCCTACGAAAGCTTTATTTCTGGTACAATAATTATTTCTTAAAAAAGATGTTTAATTCACTGAATTCTCAAGTTTATATTCAAGAATATTTTTTACTGAAAGCAGATAAAATAATTTCCGCGCACTACAACAGGTTTACAAAGAAAGTAAAATAAAAAAAATATGGAAAATAAAATGAAAGAATTACAAAACGAAAGTTACAAAATAAAATCAATGAAATTATTAATAAGATGAATAAAGCAAGCGATAAAAATTTAGGAGACTAGTTGATTTTAAAAAGCAATGCAGTTTGGCTTCCACGTATTTTTTTTCTGTATTCATCTTTGAACAAAAGAGAATAAGATGTTCATCACTTTTAATACCAATATACAGCAATCACAAAGTTCAGATGGCATATGTTTAGTCTATCTGTTGAGGTACACTTTAAGCATACTAAGACCAAAGAGAAGCAGAAGGTTGTTATGCTTACAAAAAATGACGCAGGACATTCCTTGAGGAATTGTCGGAAAAAAACTTCTTTGTCTGTACATAATGAGGTGATAGAATGAACGTATTGTTCCAGAGTATCATAACAGTTTTTTTTAATGAAAACATTTGTTACATTAACCCATAAATCAATATCTCCCTCTGTTGCATTCTTAGTCTAGAAACCAGCCCCTTTCATTTCTGAAAATTTCTGGTACGTTCACAAGCCAAAGCAAAAGACTCTAGGACATACATGTATTTAAGAACACATTTTAAGAGTAAGGTGAATCTATATCTATATCTGTATGTATAAAGAGCGAGTAAGATTAATTCATTTAATAAAGTATATTTTATGATTTCAAATTTCTTCGTTTAAATTTCTCAATATTATATGAAATATTAATTAAAAACTACGCGAAAACAAAATTTAAATAAGCTTTTGCAGTTATTTCGAATTTTTATTGATTTATTATATGAGTAAAGAGCCTTGTTTCAAAAATTACAAAATTAAAAATACGAAAACTATTGCATATCAGAATGAAATTTATTATTTAAAATTTTGAGGAGATTTATTTTGCACATCAGTATTATAATTTCTCAGTAATTAACATATAATTTAAAACTTTTATATTCTAAATATTATATGCTTTAAAAATATAATGTAATGTAATTGGTTTTCTTATAGATTTGACTTTATTGAATATTTAATTACAACTTATAAAAAATTCAATTCCCTAGTCAAATTAGACTATTTCCTGTGAAAATACTTCTTTTCTAAAATTTGTTTATAAACAGATCTTATTTCAAGCATTTATGCAGTGGTAATGCAAAGTGAAAGGTTAGATTTTTCTAAAAGAATATCTTTAAAAGTTTTAAGCAAGGCTTAAAAGGGCTTAGAAACAAATATATATAAAATCTTAGTTACACTATACATAAATGTCAACATAGCTAAAATATTAAAATTTTAACTGCTTTTAAATAATACTTTAAAATAATTTGATTTAGATATATTTGTAAGCTTTTCATTAATTTTGTTATCGTAGAGCTCCTGTCTGCTCCATATTAAATATTTTAATAATTAAAAATAAAGTTTTTATAAGTAAGGGAAAAGGCATTGTTGAATAGTTTTCAACTAAAGATACTTATTTTTCTTTCTTTTCTTAGCATGAACATTTTATCTCAAAAAAGATTTAAGAATATTTTTTTCAAGAGCTTCACAAGTACTCTTTTTTTAAACATTTTGAAGATGGTCATCCCAGGAACATTTGTTAATTCTCTCAGTACAACTACTTTTCCTTCCATAAAAAATATATAAACAAAAACGCCCTAAAATCATATGTCAAGTTTCCAGTTCATAAGCGAGGTACTTAGCCTCCACTTATACGAAAAAAAGATCTCTTTCTTTCGGATCTCCTCCAAATATCTCCCTTTTGTGAGATAAGAGACGAGATTTCTGGCAATTGTCGTGGTAGGGATTGCCTCGTAATCCTTACTGGGTGAACACCAGGGTTTCTTGTCAAGCATCCTGAAGATAAATGCCAATGGTTTACGACGTTCTCACGCTGACTGCCACTTTAAGCTCTTCGCATATATACATAAAAATGTTGCCCAGAAACTTCTGCATTTCGTATCAAATATATGTTCGCGGAGATTGGAATTTTTTGTTGGGAAATTGCTACTGATAGGTCTCCATTTGTCACTAACGCAAATGGTGCAACGAAAAGAATTGGAATGTTTTTATTATTTTTTGTAAGGATGGGTAAGAGAGAGACGAGACTGGAGAATGTTTTGTAACTTTTGTATAATATTTTACATGTTAGATTATTTTATTTTTCGTTTGAAAGGAAATAAAGTTTACTAAATATGTTCAGTAGTACACTGATATTTTATTTGATGTACATTCATAATTAGTTTAAAACACAAGATGATTCATGTTTTATCGTATTCATGCACACAAAGTACGTTGAACAAAGAATTATAACACAATTAAATCCCGGGAAAGAAAATGTTGTTTCAAAATAATATTGAACGTACATCATAATGTATATGTACACCACAAAGCGCTCCATCCCTCAATTAATGAACTCGTCTGCCGGAGACAAAAGGAAAAAAAAGGAGTGCATATACATGTAGTTGTATTTCTTTAAACACATAATCAGAAATATAAAATATGTGTGAAAATCTCGGTCAAAGGGTTGATATATAGAACATATTTTATGTTTAAAAATTTCAGTTGCTTAGTAGTAAGTATGATGCAAAGTCAGTTCACTTTATTTGATATTTCTATTTTAATCTGTTTCCTACGTTTAAAGAGGCCATGGTAGCCAAGTGGTTATGGTCGTAGCCCTCATGTCACGGGTTCAAGTCCTGGTGCTACGGAAGATTAGCTGAATAGAGGGGCATTTACACATTAAAATTGTCGATCCCAAAGTCCTTCCGTTGGTTGATGTGGTCGTTTGAGAAGGGCGCCAATCAGGATCGATCAACACTTGATCGAGATTCAATGTTTCAAGGTCCATTGCCTTCTTGTTGCTTTATGGTGCGACTTTATTATAACCCTCATTGTATTTACGATTAATCCAGTAATTAATTTGTCAGCTATTGGAAAGGTGAATGCATTAGTAAAAACGCGGTCATCAGGTTTTTATTCAAATAATTTATAAAGTGATACTTTTTCGTTCATCAAACATTAATATTTCGAATATTTTTCATAATAAAGGCTTGCATATATTCACGAAAAATACATTTCTTTTTATTGTACTTTATTTTAAAATGCTTTATTTTCAGATAGAGGTAAGCAATACAATTTCAAACTGTGACAGAATTACAAAAAAGTGACACTGAAAAAATAAAACAGTTTCATTACTTAATATTATTCTTATTACTTATCTAAATTTTTTTTCTACGAAAAATACTAAGATATTTTGCGCAATTTATTACAACGAAATCTTTTGGCAATGTTTATGGAAATCATAGAATTGGAGTAAAGTATTTCCTCGATTTGCGAAAAGGCCATTCCCTTTTCCTCTTTATCCTGAATATATCTAAAGCTCATTGATGCTGGACAGATTTTTCAATTCACTTGAAACACGGAAGAAGGAGGCTTGTAGCGCTTTCTTTAGTCTTCTGATAGATACATTTTATAAGTTTGAGACTAAAAAATCTGTCTGAAAGAACAACATTAGTCTAAGTGGTTGGGGATTTACATTTTATTTTATAATGTTTGAATTTTTTACTGTGTCCAAAAACAAAATTTTATGGAAAGCATTGAGCTCTTTGTTCATACTTAATTTAGTTTATTTTAAATAATAAGTAGTAAAATAATAATTTCTTTTATATATATAAATGTAAGTAATGCTTTAAAGTTTTTTTTATTAAAACAGGCGCAGTATTGAAATGGAAACTTTAAGATTTTAATGTAACTAATTATTATATGGGAATCAATATAAAAAAAAAAGATTAATTTCCACAATAAATTAAACTTAACTTGTAATAAAATTATATATTAGCATTATTTCATCTTTGTGTGTATTTGTATGAAAAGTAATACATTAATATATAGACAGTTATTAATGAATTCTATCTTAAAATAAATATCATTCATTTAATTCAAAGTTTGGCTAAAACAAAAAAAAATTAATTAAAGTTGTTATTATTTTTTTATAAATAAAATAGTTAGTTAAGAGTAGATAAAATATTTTATTAATCAATTATTCAACCAGTTTTTCTCAAAAGTAGTTAAAGCAGAAGTATTATAATTTTAAGACTTACTTCTTGAATAGTATTAAACGGTTAATAAATTATCATTATTTTTGATTCCATTAAATAATCAAGGATATAAGAAATCCATTATTTTGATATTAATTCATAATAGATAACTATTGCTTTTTAAAAAATAATCACTCCGAGAATAAAATAGATAGACCAACTATTAGATAATATTTTAGTTTTAGTCCTTTCCATTTCCAACAATAACAAAAAAAAGTAAATTATAATTGTCACAATTTTTAAAATAGTAATATAGAGGCAAGCAAGCATTTTGTAAACGAATCGTATGAATTATTACACGTCATGCTGAGAAGAAAACTTTGAAATCTAGCAATTTATATATTTAACTTCTAATTACATACATTTACTACATATATATGATTTTTCAAACTTAAGCACTTTTTTTAAATTTGAATTTTCAGATTGCTGAAAAAAGTGTGAAGGGGAAAAATTAAAACTTGATTTGCTTAAAATTATTCTTGCTCAAATTAAAAATTAGAATTAAAACAGAATGGAATCTATTAGATTGTGTGTGTGTGCATAAGTTCAGTCATTTTCTTTAAAAAATAAGCTGTTCTAAATAGTGTAGTGGCGTTTTTGAGAATAAGAAATACACCAAGAACGATCCTTTTCTATCTTTAAAAGTAAAAATATTGTATATGATTTTGTTTTGCTTGGATTATGTTTGATGTTTATGACTCTAACAAGCTTGAGTAAAAAAAAATGACTAAATAAATACATTAGGCTTAATTCCATTTGTTGAACAATTGTTTCGATCTTTTTTAGAAAACTTTTCTATACAGAAAAAATTCTGTTTTCTTTAAAAAAGAGGTAAAAAAGTATATATCTTAAATATTTCTTTCAATAGTATTAATAGCGTATGAATTATCCTCATAAATGCAAATCTTATGTATGTAATCAAAAATATACATCGAACAAACTCTTCATTTCATCCTGTTTTTCCTAATCCATTGGATCATTAATTCTGTCAGAACGTTCAATCTATCAATCATTTTGATAAATTGCTATCAGAGCGATCATCTCGCACAACAAAGTACTTTTCAATAAAATCAATCTGGAAATCAGAAAATGATTGCTTTATCAATTCAAATCTATACCGATTTTGAGTACTAAGTTAACAATATTTTAAGCAAAAATATTATTTGAGTTAAGAATATTTAAAAAAAATTCAAACGAGATATAAATTAATATTTCTGAATTTTAATATTAATAAATATTTATTTTCTAAATTAAATCATTCATATTCATTGGTATAACTTTAAATAAGAATTAAACATTATCTTGCTAAAAAGTTTTAATAACTATTATTGAAATTATATTAAGTCAAAAAATATTATATAGGGAAAATTAGATTCTATATGAATAGTTAATAGTATAATTCTGTCAAAGAAAATTAATTTTATTTTGAAAATTTATATATTGTCCTATATTTTATATTTGAGATACAGTATTTAGGAAATTAAATTTTCCATTGCTAAAGTGATAGTATAATTAATTACAAGATATTATGTATTGCTTGAACATTTACCATCCTAAGGAAGAATAAAGTTTTAACAAATTAAGAAATTAATTTGTTATTAAAATTAATAATTTTTAATTGATAATTTCTTTTTTATAGCTGAGTATCGTCTTGCATCTTTATTTTCTGCTTTTCATAATACATATTTTTCTAACAAAATTACCGGAAGTACTTTTTTTTCTTGTAATTTATATTTTAAGGAATATTATACAAATTCTAAATATTTACTAGTAATTTTAGTATAATTAAACGATGTAGCTGTTCATGTCCCATTTTTATACCATTCACTTAATTAATAAAGGGCAAAACAACATATACATTCATAAAATACTGATTAAAAAATGAAATTTTGAATTTTCTTTTAACCGATAACTCTTTTTCAGAAAACTGACTTTTCTTAGCATATGCAATGTTTATATTCTAATTACTTACCATGATTTCATGTTAATTTAATTTTTACTATTTTTTATGTTACAAACTTCAGTAAATATTAAAATGATTCAATATTTCTCTTTTTCAGCATGACATCGTTCAGTAATTTGATGGACAAAATTAAAGCTTTGCTTAACCTTCTTTTCAAATAAAGCAAAAGTAAACAAATGAATAAGTTAATAAATAAGAAGGGATTAAATTCTAATTCTTCTGTAAATAATGTAATTTTTCCAAGAGGAATATATCGTAGTTTCGATTGCTCTTTAGCTTCATTATTAAACATTTCTCCGCTTATGCATTCCTGTTCCTTTTCGTTCCCAATTTGCGCTTAAGTTATTAAACATAAGAATTATTTAAATAACTAGATTTTTAGTCAAACTTTCGCATTCTAAATAATTTAATCTGTTTTCCGATTCTTTCACGTAACGAAATCAAAATAAATGTCTACACAAATTATTAAATAAAAATATTAAATCTTAACCGTTTTTTTAAAAAAAAAATCAAAAGCATGCCACAAAAGTAAACTCAGTAAATTATACTTAATACCCCGTTCGTGTTCAACTTTTTCAAAAAATGTATTTCATCCTTTAAAGGTAAATTCTTCTCAAAATTCTCTCATTCTATCTTTTTTTCATCCAAAATCAACTTAATCATTGAACTATCTAAGCTTTATAAATCTTTTTTAAATAATAAATAATTATATTTATATACTTTAGTTTCAATTCTTCATGAGAACACATAAATAAAGAGATTATTAATTGAAATAATATGTAATTGGGATTTATTTGTGAATCGATAGCTCATTTATTAGATTCATAGTCAACTCACTTTGCTTCACTTCTTTCTTAATCAATATTTTCACAATCACTTTCTCATCCAATACTGGCAAATGTATTGTTTGCTCTAGACCTTCTAAATAAAAAAGGCAACCTAATTAAAACCATCAACGTCTTATTATGTATCCTTCAGTTTTAATCACGACAAGCCATTGTGCTTATAAGGTGCCACCCGTTTTTCTCGTTAAGGTCCTTCATTTCTGTGTGATCTTTGCTCATTACCCACCTCAGAAGCCTCCATCAACGCTAATTCAAAAAATGGGGAGGCAAGAGACACATTAAAAAAAGGAGTAAGTGATCGAAGAGATGAGGCGATGAAAGAAAGAAAAAATGAAAGAATGAAAAAAAATGAAGCAGCGGCTGAGGAATAAGCTCTTTTTTTATTTAAGTATGAATGCAGGGTATAATTATCGATTTTTGGTTCTCAAAAAAGGAGGAAAATTGAGTTGGTCCTCTGCACCTTAGTTGGTAATAGGAAGTGATGAACAGAGGCGAAGAGTTTGATGTTTTCTAATGAATTAGAATTTTTCTTTCAATATTGTCATCGATGTAAGGTATGTTAATGAAGCTCCAAAGCAGCATGAGGTTCTTAAAATAGTAATGTTTTATCATTAGTGTCGGACAAAGACAAGGAGGAAACATACCGATAAAGGGCTCTTATTTGGTTATGGGCCAACTTCCTTTTTTTCGTTCTTATTCTTGTAAAATATCAGATGGGAATTGGTTATCTTCCTGTTCTGCTTTTAGTAGAATGAATGCTGCATTCTTTCGGTGGGTTCAACCAAATGAATGTTATTATGCAGTTAAAGAATGTTCTTTGAGAAATGCTTGTCCAGATTGCGTGTGCAGCTTAATAGATTTTTCAAATAATGATAATTTTCGAATAAGAAAAAAACGATTTTTTTTTTGCTTTTGACTTAATCTGAGATTAGTTCTTAATAATTTGATTCTTGAATAAGCTCTTGATTGTTTTTCATGGTCTACTTTGTTTCATTCCTTTTTTTAAAATTAGATAAATGTTAAAAGTGGGGGTAATTTATTTGGAGGAAACTGACATGACATGCTTATAATGTAAAAAAAAATAATGGAATTTTAATTTAGTTATCCCTTTCAAGGAGCCTTTTTTTAAAAAAAATATCGATCTGATCTTGAAGATTTTACTGTTTTATATGCTTAATAAATCAAAATGATATAAACAATTCTGTTCAGAGAAAACATCTCTCAATACAGTGTTTAAGAATGCAGAAAATATATCTGATAATGAAATTAAAAATATTTATGTTTTTGATCAGTTTTAAGAAAACTGTATTCAATTCTCAAAACTCGAAAGGTAAAATAAAAGCCAAATAATGTAAATGTGTATGTGTGTGTATATGACTGCAAATGACAGAGGATGACATTTGAATTAGTATATATATATATAAAAGTCCATCATCACCAGCCTCAAATTTCCTGAAATTAACTTTCAAACATTCTGAAAATTACGATTAAAGGCCGTTTTGTTATTCAGATAAAAGGCTGTCAAAATTCACAAAAAAGATAAAAGTTTTATACAGACAACATGTTATCAATTTTAATGATCGTTTGACAATGTGTATAAAATGAGTAGCATCATAGTTGTAATTGTTTTATTATGACATGAGCTAAAATGTCTTTCAAGTAGATTAATAAATTATTCAGAAGATGTCAAAATTAGCAATTATTTTATTTTCTCTATTTAAAAGATCAAGAAAGTCCTCTTTGTTTTTAGAGTTTTTGCACCTTAAAAAAGAAAAGAAAAGAAAGTAAATAAAGAAACCAAAATAAGAAAAGAAAGTTTTTTCCTTTTTCACATTAAATGTTTTGAAAACAATTTTTGGGATATTTATATGAGAAAAATGTTGACAAAAATATCCCAAAACTGTACATTATAAATGTAAAAGATAGAATCAACAGGATTAATTCCTAATGGTAAGTGTTGAGTATTAATATGGAGATCTGAAAACAAATAAAGTTTATTTTTGACTAAGAGCCCATAAACTTGTTTCCCTAAGTTTTAGGTATTAATTAGGTAAGTTATTTTATAATATTGTAATTATACGTGTGTTAAAAGGGGCATATTTAATTGCTATTTATTAAAGTTGATCAGTTTTACTTGTAACTTCGCTCCTTGTAGCTCGAAAATGTCAACACGTATGTGCTTGAGCATCAAACAAAAAAAATTAATTCTTCAGGAAGTGGATAAATGCGTCGAGTAAAAGGGTATTACTTTGAAATTTGGTATTCCTCCAAACAGCTTGTCAACTATTATAAAAAAATTGAGACGCTACAAAATTATGATTCATCAAATTCTTGTTCAAAACGTTTGAGATCATGTTTCTATGAAAATGTCAAAGAGGGAGTTTGAGTTTTGAAGTGGATGCACACAATGCTAGATAAAAATGTTCCGATCTCTAGACCTATCGTAATAGAGAAAGTTCTTCAGTTAGCGAAGGCATTGGGATACGACCAATTTCTAGGTAGCAATGGATGGCTAGAAAAATTTAAGAAAAGACAAGGCAAAATATGCTTGAAGGGATTTTTGGTAACTGCAAACATTTGAGGAATATTATGTAACAAAGTATTTTTTTCAAACAAAACAACTGAAACAAAATTAACAGATTTTATGAGTAATTAAATTTAAGGACGCATGGGATAATGTATGTTTAGAATTTCTGGTTATAAAATAATATATGTTTAAATTTACTTGTACGCTTTAAACTAGAAAATATCCTTAAAATTCATTAATAAATACAAAGTTATTTTCTTAATGTTGGAAATACAGTATATTCCTCGACGTTTTTTTTTTAGCTTTCCTTGCATTTTTAATGGGTAAGATATATAAAGTAGATATAAATGTACAAAAAAGGTGTGAATAATTACTTTTTTTAATATATAGTGTTTATGAATTTAAAACATGTTTTATATGGTTTATAAAATATATTAAAAGATGAACCTCTATATAACTAATTTTACATACAACGAACTTTTTCAAAATTTAACTCCTTCGTTAAATATAGGTCCAACTGTATTTGAATACCATTATTCAACGCTCAAGAACGCACGTGACTTGCTTTTATTTTATAACTTGTCTTTAAATCGAGAGTTGGAATTATTTTTGTTAATCACTGATAGCTGAGGACATCGACAGAGTGCACTCATATACAAAACTTATGCTATATATATAATATTTCAAGTTGAATTAAAGTTTTAACTATTCGCTTAAAAAGTTATTAAAAGCAAAAATTTTCACTAAAAGACATTATTTAAAGCAAATATTGGAAAATTTATAAGAAAGAGACATTGTTCATATTAGTATTATCATAAATTTGTGCTCTGGCATCTGGTAAATTTTACCGGATTTACTTTAGAAGTACGATTGTATTTTTACTGTGCTCTCGTATTGTTTTTGATATTCAGGAATTAAGTGCAGTAAGTGATATTGCTTTAAACAGCTTTTGTATAGTTTCAGTGGTACTCTTTATAGTTTTATGCATTTGTGGGCAATATCAAAAATCAGAAGTAAGACCAGCTGTCACAGCACCTGATTCATCATTATCAACCTTCAGACGTGTGACCTGCACACAAGTGTCCACCATGACTATTCACAGACGGCTGATAGAGCGAAATTTACCCTCGTACCGACCGCTACGCCACCTGCCACTCACGCCTGCACACTGTCGAGCCAGATAATAGTAGTGCTTGGCTCTATCAGGTTGAAATCATGCTGATTGCAGATGTATAGGGTTTAGCGACGAATCTGGCTTCCAACTGTGTTCTGACGTTCATGAAAAACGTGTTTGGAGACGTCCAGGGCAGCGTGCTGATCCTTCGTTCCTTATTGTACGCCACACAGGCCCTAAACCAGGAGTTATGTTCTGGGGTGCCATTTCTTTTGACAGCCCTTTGGTAGTCATAAGAGGCACACTTACAGCACAGCGGCACGTCAAAGACTTTCTGAGAACTGTTGTGCTACCGTTCCTTTGGCAATATCCTGGCCTTATTTTTGAGCAAGATAATGCCAGACCAAGTACGGCACGTGTTGCTATGAACTATCTTACCCCTTGTCAAACACTTTCTTAACCAGACTTGCATCCAGGCTAGAGGTTGTTCAAAACCTTATTGAACTCGTTAATTTGTGTAACTATGTAGCCCTGAAATAAATCATTTAATTTTTCTGAAATTCTAATAATTTCTTATTCTGTACATAATCTTTCTACCCACTAATTTTTGTCTCTACCGAACAAATCGTTCTTGGTGTGTAGTGTTTTTTTGCTATAAAATTACATTTGTTGTTAAATAAATGCTAAAACTTACCACTTATTATTACTTAACAAATTTTTTACTCGCTAAGTTATAGAATACCTTGTTAATGGAGTCTGTATAAAGTTTAAGAACCTATAATGAACCCGTACTGTTATTGAATGAAATAAATGTTTGACACGTGAGTATCAGTTCAAATGACGTCTTGGCCTTTGATTGGATATTACGAAAAATGTGCTTAGTTGTCAATGTGTGTTTGTAGTGCAACACTGTAACGAAATATTAAAAAAAGATCTTCTATCTATGGAATTTTGAAAGTTATAAGAAAATTAAAAAATATAGAAAAAAGAAAAATAAATTAAATTGTTTTCGTATTTTTTTCTGTGTTTACAGAAAAACATGTTTTTTAACAAGAATAAAAAAAGTAATTAAAACTCATATTCTCTCTGTTTACAGACACGTCAAATAAAAGTAAAATTGTTCCAATTATCTTTGGAAAATCAAGAAATAAATATTAAATTTTTTACTCGTTTCATCATTTTATTTTTTTACTTGTTGGAAAAAAAAAAGGATTATAAAATATTAACGTAACTTTGTATAAAAGAGTCTGCTTATATAACATAGATAGTTTCTTGCAGGACACTTTACATGGATAATTTATATTTTTTACAGACAGAAATATAAACATGGTGATATATGATTTGTTTAATATTTTTGAAAGTATTGAAAATGAGTATTTATACTGTTATTGTAATAAATAGGCTTGTCCTATTTTAGTATAACAGTATTTCCAAATTCTTCTAGAAACTTAAGTATGTCATTAAAACGAGTTAAGAAGTCATACTTTTAGATTCTAACCTAACTTTAAAAAATCTATAATTATAAATATTTTTTATGATTATTATTTCCTGATAAAAGAGTAATTCATTTTGATTACAGTAAAAAGAAACTAAGAAATCAGATTCAAAATTTCACTTTCATAGTACCAAAAGAAGGGAATGTACTTATAGCTCAAAACATTGAAATAAAATTTTCCCTTTATTCAATCAAATTAGAAAAGGGGAAAAATGTGAAAAGCATTGTTTTTTGAAGCAATAATTAAATTTTTAAACGACACTAAATGCTTATACTATTCGTAAAAGATGATATTTAACAAAAATAATGAATATAAAATAATGTAAGAAATAAAGAAAGTATTACGAAACAAAGCTTTAAAAGCCACTTATGGTAAAACACTTCAGTAATTTAATTTTCAAAAATGAATTTTAATGATTTTTCTCACTTTCTATTTAACGTAAAACAGCTTTCAACAATTTTACTGATACAAATATCAATTATGAAATAAGTATTTAAATGTATTTAATCAAAAATATGTCAACTCTTCAATTATAATATTGACATTTACTTCCCATTGGACTAATCTAATCTTCTGAGATGCAATTACATTAGAGAAAGCTTATTAAAAGCTGTTTGACTCCAATTATGAAAACTTTGAAATTATATATTTTATTCGAATACATTTTGAGCAATTGGAAAGTAGAAGATAAGAAGATTTTCCTCAAAATGGTAAATGAGTTACATGTAAGCGACATCAGTTCAAAACGCCAAAGGCAATTAAAGCTGATTATTCCGAATCTAGAAAGCAACTAATTTGTAATAATTTGATCCTATAAAGGGAAAATTAAACTTTGCTAGAATATTTCAAACTTAAAATGAAAAGTGCTATTTGTTTATTTTTCTAATCATTATCAAAGAGAGCAATTAATTGTAAGTTTCAATAATTATATTATTGGTTTCTCTGTGTGCCGGTATATAACCACCATATTAACTTTAGATTTTTTTTTTGTAATTTGATATATATAGACATGTTTTTAATACATATTTAGGAATTAATATTTATTTATTTGTTACTCTTCGGTTCTTTTAAATGCTTATTTAAAACTTTGTGCAGATTAATTTCATTTTATAAAATGAAATATTGTTCTATCGATGGGTTTTAAATTATTTTAGTTCCTTAATTAGGTAATACTTCTTTGCGGCTTCCTCCAGATCTTTATAAATTTTGATTTTAAATAAAGAAACACACAAATTAAAAAAAAAATATGGAATTTTGTCTGATATTTGCATTTGAAATGTATTTTAATGAAGTATATGAAATAAAATATGAACCATGAGTTTCACGTTAATGATTGAAGTATAAATCAGTTTTGGTATTAAATATATAATTCTCTTCGTTATATAATTTTCTGTATGAGTTTGTGGAAACATGTAAGCTATGTAAATAGTTTTTATTTTAATATATTAGGTTTTTAATATTTCCGTCTAAGAATGTTTCTAAAGAAATCTAAAAAATCTTTCGAATTTTCTGAAATAATTTATTAGGATTCACTTGTTTAAAAAAATGTTGCCATAATTCTATTAGATCAGGGGTGGCCAACCCAATTGACATCTTGGAAAACTTCGGAAAAACATTATAATCCCGCAGGCCGCATATAAAATATACATATTAGATTTAGACCCATTACAAACATTTATTGGAATGAAAACTTAAAACAGAATGGAGAGAATATTATTATTTTCATTATTTCACGTATACAAACATCAATAATGTAATATTAATAATGCAATGATTAAATAATGTTTAATTTATTTAATTAGTTTAATTTATTAATGTTTAATTTATTAATGTTTAATTTTATTAATTATTTGGTTCTCGACTCTTTCACTTTGTTTTTGAATGTCGATCTCAATGCGGGTATTTGACGGTCGTAATTGACGTTGCAGGTTTTTGTCCGATAAGTTTGAGCGCGATTTTTATTTGATAAATTTCGTTTAAAAAAAAAAAGATTTGCGATAACAGAAGCAACGTGGTAAAATGAAAAACGTTATATTGGATTTATTTGCTAAAAAACACACTATATAAAAACAAATGTATTGCACAAAATAGTTGTATTTTGTATAGTTGTAATGAATCTTGGGGGTCACAAAATTATTCGAGGCAGGCCACATGCAGCCCCCGGACCGCGGGGCGGCCATTCCTATGTTAGATATTTAGAAATTGTTGTATACATCAGCTGAAAAAAAAACCGCTACGTGACATTGAAAATGTAACCCTAAGGAATGGCCAGCACGTGAAGAAACATGTCATACTAAGAGAAACAATAAAGAACAGTAAGTGATCACTGTTGTAAAGTAACACTTGCTATAAATAGCGAGAAAGTCGAACTCAATTTTACTATAAAACAAAAATTATATTGAAAACTTTAATCATTCCTTTACTGTAAGAAATTAATAGGTTTACATATAAAATTTTTAATTCATAAAAAGAAGCAAAGAAAACTACGATTTAGGATAATTAGAAACAGAAGCAAATACTAATGGTTCTTTTTTGAAAATTAAATGTGTTCAACGGTTTTGAAAAAGTCTAATCTAAATAAATTCATACAACATGTTTAAATGTAAACGTGTGTTAATGAATAAGTATTTTTATCTTTACTCTTTTGAAGTTGAAAAACAATAAAAGAAGAAGTAAAACAATTCATTTAAATTTTAATACATTTTTATAAGAACGTACTAATGACCAGTTTTGCTTTGCTTTGAAAAATTAAAGATATGCGGCATTTTTGCTTTTTATTTTCTTTGTTTAAGCCTTTTCCTACTAAATTCAGCATTTCGTTAATCGCTTTAATTTGAGCATTATCTTGCTAAGAATTTAGTATTTTGGTGGTGTTGATTTTTGTTATCTTTGCCTGAAACAACTTTTTTTTCAAATACTTTCGATTGAGAAGAAACTTTAGAATTTATCGTATGAAGAAGATTATTATTTTAAAGCAGGAAAAAGGCAAGGTCCAGAGTATTTTAAAAGAAATCATGAAGTGTTTATGAGATGTAACTTTGTAGTATTAGTACAATGCTCAAAATTCCTAAATACACTTTAAAATTTTTACTTAAATGTACTGAGAACTGATGAAGGGATACATGTTCAATGAAGAAGCAAGCAAAATTTTATAGGAACTAAAGACTTTACTTTAAGGTATTCGACTCTACTTGCGACAACTTTTTTTTTAAAAAAGGAAATGAGTGATTTTTTGTTGTTTTTAAATTCGCTTAGTACATTTTAAGAAAAGTTTGCTGAAATTTAGAAAAGAAAAAGAAAATATTGATACTGAAATGGGAAAAAATTTGTAAAAATTTACAAAAAAATAACATAAAGGAGGCCCATTCTGTATCAAAAGTTTATCAATAAATTTTCAATTTTTCAATTCTGATGAGTTATGTTATTTATTTTTGAAATGACAGTCAGGATAAGAGATATTTTAGTTTTTACAAAAACTAGAGTAGTTTATCTTAGTTATTACATGAAACTGATTAAAAAACAGTGATTATATTAGCGCAAGGTACTGTAAATTTTGTAATAAAACAGTGATTGATAAATCTGAAAGTTAAAACCCTTCTACTATTATGCAGGGCACACACAAAAAATTCAGTTAATTATTTTCAAAACTTTTTGAGCAATCGCTGTCCCTGTTTGAGCATTTTGAAAAAAAAAACACATTTCGAGTAAAACGCGTTTTAAAGTAGGACACCTTGCTTAAAGTAATGTCATTTCCTCCATTCCAGTAGTCCATTTCGGAGAATTCGGAGTTTTTAGAAATTCCGGTCAAAAACAATCTTTTTTTTCCACAGGACTTTTCACATCATTATGCTACGAACAAAAATCTTATGTAATGTCATCTGCTTTTACTAAAACACTTGTAGTTTTTGTTCTAGTGAACGGAAAATAATAAACTTGGTATTTTTATAAAGCTAATAAGGCAGCGTATAAACTAAATTATAAAAAAATTTGCAATTTTCGGTAAAATTCACAATTTTAGGGTAGTGGGGTACCTTAAATGAATTGATAAAGCGTTTACCCATTTCTTGCCTTCATATGATTTGTTCTTTGACTCTGCATTAATTCGTGGAGTCGATAGAGAAACTGCGGGTGTTCTTCAAAATGTTCTATAAAACTGTATGGTATACAGCAGCGAGATATTATATAAAACTCGGAGATTTCTGGACAACAAACATTCAACCTGCTTTATCGGTAGATTTGGTGAAGAAAGTGTTTGAAAATAAGTAGAAAAGTTTGGTATATGTTACAGAACACTATCCCTTTGAAATATAAACCTGAGATTCTGTGATATAAAGAGAAATCCAATATTCTATGATATATTGTCTACTTATCTTTGCGCTGTTAAGTGGTTACTCATAACTAGAGGAATCGTCTGGGAAAAGAAATAGCTACACAATCAAGTCACAAGTTTGTTGTCACCAGTGTCTCAGTTACATGTAGGATTAGCCGATCATTCAGTCTTGTCTTTAGTCTTTTTGACGTTGTGTTTTGAAGTATTTAATCGATTCTTTTTAACATTTTTGAACAGTGGCATCTCTTTGAATCCAAAATAGGGCATTATCTCATTTAAGCATTTTTTTTTACTTAGCGCAATATTACCTTCTTTTTAATGAACATACTTATAAATTATTTCATCCCAACAGAATCACCATAAAAAGTTTACGTTAATTGTTCATGTTTTCAATCAATTTCAACAATGATTGAAAATTATTGCAATGACTGTACTGTCATCAAAGAGGTTAACAGCTCTTCGAAATTCACTGGTAGAATAAATATGGAGAGACAACATACTCGAGTGTATCCTAAAGAATTTTGGTTGGAAAATGGCCAGGGAAATGTAGGGGCGATATCATACAAGAAAAATTCTTGCTTTCAGCATATTTATCAGCGAAATTGAATCAATAAACGGGTATTGTCATGTATGAGGTGGAAAACTGGACCAAATGCTGCAGCATTGTCTAATAAGGAGTTCAAGGACTTCCTCTCGATAGTGCTTTGTATTCATAGAACCTACTTTGAGGGTGTATGTCTCGATACAATATCCCATTAAGGTTAGAACATTCGAAACCATGATTTTGCAGATGCTTACAAAAGAATATATATTTTTAATATTTAGTGCCACTTATAAATTAGAATACACGTCTAAATTTTCTTTAAAAGTATTATTACACTAAAAAATTATTTAAATGAGATATTTTTTCAAAAAATTTACATAGATTTACTAATTTTCAAAACATTCTCTTTTTAAGAAAAATGCTTCTATAATAATAATATTTTACCTATATATATAGCTCAGACCTCTGTAGGGAGCCTGAACTAGGAGTTTTGAAATATATAACTTAGAAGTGGATTTATCCATATTTTAGTACATCAGAGTGGAGACATTTTAACAAAAAAAACAAAAAACACCGGTATTTATTTCAATTGGTGATAACTCTGAAAATAATGGCAATTTTTCAAAACTCATAGTTCAGGCTCTCTGGGGAAGTCTTAACTATATATACTATTAACTATATATACTATTAACTATATATGTAGGCAAAATATTATTATTATAGAAGCATTTTTCATAAAAGGAGAATGTTTTGAAAACAGGTTATTCTAAGTTTATTTTTTGTCAAAATATTACATTTAAATAACTCTCCAGTGTAATAATATTCTGAAAACGATTTATTCGTGTATTATAATCTGAGTGATACTAAGTATTAAAAAAAATTCGTTTGTACGCCTCTGAAATATCACGGTTTAGAATGTAGTCGAATACCTTAAATTACAGTTCAATCGCAGAAAGATTGATGTTTGACAATGTTCTTTGCATGCTTGTTCTCTCTGGAAATTAAATTTCTAGAATTCATGGAATTCAGCATATATTCTGGTTACTTTGTTAATCAAGAACAGAACGTTGTGATCGGGATGACGCATGCTCAACTGACATGTTAATGGCACCATTTAAACTTAAACTTCATATGTTGAGCTTTCGGCTCCTAGTATTGGAATATATTGTTTAACGAAGTGATGCTGCAACTATATATGGATGTGTTAACTGTAGAGTGAATTCCACTCAACACTTTAACAGTATACTGATCAATAGAGGAGAGAATAAACTTTGATAACAGTTATCCTGACAACTGTTTGGCTTGTTTTGTGTGGTTTGATAATCAAATATGAGTAATGACAAATAAAATAGCGACATTTTTGATTGCCTGTCCTACTTTAATGCGTCTAACACGTTATCACTATTTAACATTCTCCTTCTTTCAGTCATAAAATAATAAAAATCATTAGAAATAATTCTACAAAATTAATAAGATTTTGCCCATGAATTTAAATGCATATTCTCTAAACTTTTAAAATGTTGGAATATTCAGCGACTGACATTTGTTCTGATATACAAATTGAAAATTACTATAACATGCGGTAATTGTATACTACTATTTTTATTCTACATATATTTATATATCGCTGTCTGAAACATAATCTTTTTTATCCATCTTTCATTTATAAGGGCAACAAAATATAAAGTTTAAATTAATTACAATTCTAATATACACTATTCGTATATCTCTATCGATTAGTTTTAATTTTATCACAAGTAAAAAGAAATCTACCCTGTGAACCAATTACTTCGAAACCAGAGCAAAAAAAAACCTTTTTATTTATCTAAGGGAATATAAAATTCCTAGCAAAATTTTATTAAACCTTTCTTTACTGGTAAAAATAGTAGTTTGACTAACTATTCTTCAAAATTCACTTTCCTCAGAAATATTTTTTAGCGCGTTTTTCACGTAGTGGAACAAAAGCGCTATTAGGACGCACAAATTTCGTCTTCTTCTCCGTTCCATATTTTGTCGTACCTTATTCTCATCCAATGAGCAACCAATTGACCTCAGGTTTTCGGCATTTTGTCGCATTTGTGCTCTAGATGAGCCAAATCATATTTAAATTTTCCCATAGTTTTCCCGAATTTTCCTACAAATTTTCCTGAATTTCGCTAGTTTATAACAAAATTTCTCAAATTTTTGCTTTTTTATACTGCTGATACAGATTTGTGTCATTATTTCTTTTCAGCTCAATAGTAGTACATTTAGAGGAGTGGTACAGTACACACACTACTTTCTGTTAGTAAAAAGTTCATTAGTTGCATTATTGTAAAATACAACATGTGAAAAACGCGCTAAAATTACTTGGCCATGCCAATGATTTATATCTTGTTTATCTGTATTACCTTAAGAGTTTTGTACCTAAAAGTCATTTCCAATAAGAGCCTTTAACAGTTAGATGACGATTGAATATATTTGGACACTAATTGATGATTACATTTGCCTTTCGGCGTATTAATACTGTAACATTAGCTTCCTCTTGGAAAGTATTCGAAAGTATTTATTTCTGTAAAATTAGAAGCATATTAACATTTAATGAGAAATATATTATAAAGTGCTCTTATTTAGGGATTTTTTTTATTTTGTATTTATTCTAAAAAAATATAATTTTATCAAGAAAACGATTAAATTTAAATAATTTCAGACTTTTAAGTATAGAACAATAATCTGTCAATTGATATTATGAGAATATTTAAAAAAACTTTATAAGTTTTAAATTTTTTCAATTTATTTTTACAAGTACGGAATATTTATTTGATAAAAACTATTATTTTTTTTAAAAAAGAGAATCTTATATAACACGGTTTTAAATAAAACAATATCTTGCTTTTTACGTGGTAAGTGAGAGAGAATGATTAGCAAAAAATATCCTAGAGCATTCGAAACCAAATAAAAATTCTCATAAATATTCTTTGAAAATCGAGGAAAAAACTTGTTTGAAAAAAGTAAAATTTGTAAAAGTATAAAAATTAAAAAGTACGTTTTAAAAATTGGTTACTTTGAAACTTTCCCCTATATATTTGAAATGGGTTTTTCATGTTTATCCGAATAAAGTACACGATTTCTTAAAATATGAATTCGATAAAAAAAAAAATCGTTTTAGCTTACAAACCTTCTTCATCACATGATACGAATAAATTTTCAAGTACATTTATTATAATTTTCTTTCCTAAACGTCAAATAGTTTTACATAATCTTTTTATAAGTTGCAATATGTTTTTGGTATTTTATATTATTGTAGAATAATATTTTTGAAATTGTAAATGAAACATTATAAGCATACGTTTAATAAAGAAAGACAAGTTTTGGAAAGTCATTAATTTTATACTTTTTGAGACATTTTAAGACTTTTACTGAAAACATTTTATTGATTTAATATATGGTTAAATAAGCCATGTGTTTTTAAAAGAGTTAGATTTCTTATAATATGGAGTAAAAATACCAAGATTAAATTTAATATATAAATATATTTAATTTCAAAATTACGTATCTTTTAACCGTTCTATTATTTGTAATATGAAAAATCATTTTGTGATTTTTCATTAACGTGGAAGTTTTACAAAAACACAGAAACTGTTTTTCATGATGTAGTAGATTTTTATACTCAATAATGAATATTTAAAATCTGTAAAAATATCTTATTGTATCATTATTAAATTGCACAATTCTAAAAATCCTTCTAAGTTGTTATTTATTTCATATCAAATCAAGCAGGTAGTAAAAGGAATTTTGACTAAAACTGCAAGGAATTTAATATTTTCAAATATTTTCAAGCATTTTTATTTAATTTTAAAAGATACAATTTCATATACATATATGAGTAGATATAATTTTAAGTTAAATAGAGCCGATTTATATATTCTGTCTTAAATGATCTGTGGATAAAATTTATGCATCATTTTCTTAACAATGTTTGTTTTTTAGACTATTTCTAAGAATTTCGCGAGTTTCATTCAAACAATTCCATTTCCATGAAATGGAATATAAATGGAAATTCGAAAATTCTCTGCCAAAGAAGGGATATTTATAATAAATATATTTTGAAAATTGTAATGAGATTTAGTTTTAAAAACTAAATTCAAGTTCGTTAAGAAGCCGTAAAGAAATATTTGTTGCCAGAGCAAATCCAAAATTGCTTTTTCACATCCTATGAGCAGTTTGTTTAAATTGAAAATATACTAGTATAAAAATAAAGGGAAAATTACTACTTAAAATACATTTGCAATATTATTAGCAAATTATAAAAATTTTGATATAATTTTATTTTATTTTCCTTTTTAAACATTTAAAACTTTGATGTTGAGTGATATTATGATTAAAATGGCTTTAATCTTTTAACTTAAATAGAAATGAAGTATCCGCGATAGTGTAATGGTCATGGGCATGGACCGGAGGCCGTCTTGTCATGAATTCGACCATTAGGGCCACTTAAGATCCCTCATGTAGAGGGACTGGTGCACGTGGTGTGGAAATCAGGAGAGTGGGATGCCAGATCAAGTGTCGTACTTGTTACTTGACCATGGTTCAAAATTACAATGTTTGTTTGTCTCCAACAGCCTTTGTGTTGCTTTATAATGGGACTTTAATAAACACTGAGTCACACAATAGAAATGCAACATTCAATATAAATGATTCTGTATCTTATAATTATTATTATATATAGATAAAAATGTGTTCACAAGCCTCCGGGAAGTCTTTTATAGTTGCTTTTAATAAAATTTATTTTCGTTTACTTTTTTTTCTTCTAAAGAATTGGATTATCGAGAAATTTGATTCATCTGAGTACAGGTGAAAGTCGAAGCACTTGCGTATTATCACAACGGTATTGGCGACATTATATGAAACAAAGCCCAGGTTGTCAATTGAAAGCGTACGAAACAAACCAAAATCAGAATTGACAACTTGGCGAGTAATCTTGAATGTTGGCATTGTTGTTATAGTAAATGAGAACCAAAATCAATTTCTGGCCCTAAAATTTGCATTTTTTGCTATAAGTTTCATTTTTTTTGTGTTTTATTAATTATAAACCACATGTTGTAAGATATAATCGAAGTTGTAGCGGTATCACCTATATAAGCCAGCAACAGCCTCCCGACTGAAGTGATCATTTTGGTCCAGTGGTATGTTACGTGCTTACAGAATCAAATGTACCAGGTTTCTGTCCTCCGGATAAGCGCGCCACTTCATTGGTGACTCTGGCTGCTTTAAGAAACAGCGTAACCTTCTGAACTGTCGTGGCACCATCTACCCGCAAAAAGATCAACCAAAAACTCGCCAGATTCACTTGATGCAGCAAAGCAAACTCTTCAGACTTACTTGACGCAACAAAGCCGCCCGACTCACGTGACGCAACTCCTCCTATCAACAGTAACAACTCACACGCTCGCCATAACATCTTTTTCGTTCGTTCGTCTATCCACCGACTCACTGGTGGGGGAGTGCGTAGCGGTATCACTAATAAGCCAGTAACAGCCTCCGGACTGAAGTGGTCATTTTGGTCCAGTGGTATGTTACGTGCTTACGGAACCAAATATACCGGGTTCTGTCCTCCGGATACGCACTTCAAAGTAATCAATAAGAGCATCACGTGATAGATTGAGGAGAAATATATTCCACAGACCTCTTAAATATCGAATCTCTATATCTAAATTTTATAAGATCTTATATTTATTACTTTTTATAAGAAAGAAAATAAAACAATTAGAAGCAAGCAGATATTTGAAAACTGAAAATATATACAAGTGAAACAAATTCTAACGATAGAATTATCCATATTTGCAAATCTTTTCCGAGTGGTTGTCTGTACTTTTAATCAATTCTCTTAATTATTTCCATTTCTAGAAAACTCATGTAAGATTTGTACCTCACCGTCAAAATAGTTCTCACCTAGGTAGCGTTATGATTGCTATTAATAACTACGGAGCTTTCACAGTCCTTACAGAAAATATTTTACCGAAATTAAAACCACAACGAACACACGAGAAATGAGGAATGATGGTGGAAATGCAGCTCCAACTTAATTAGTCAGGTCACAGTGTAGCATTCATTCGCTATTCTTAATTAAAGTTTTTTTTGTGGAAGAAAAAAATTCTAACAAATACAATATTCATAAAAGGGGAAATATTTGCAATTTTGTGGTGTATTCTTCAGTCGTTTTATTCATGGCTGCGCTTTGATTGCTGAGGTTTTTGAATCAGGTAAGAGCTTGGTTTGGTGAATACAATTTTTCCTGTGAAGGATACTCCAAGTTAAGAAAGAGATTTATTTTCATTTCGTAAAATAAACTGAAATTCAGCCAGAGAGGAATTGTAATTATTTATAAAGGAATTTTAACAGATTATGAATGCAATAAATGAATTTTTTTTTCCTAAAATGGGAGAATTATTCATTTACTTGTTTTTATGAATTGCAGAAAGCGAAAATCTTTCTAAAAATATTTTCATTTTTCCTGTTAAGATAGACATTGTAATACTTTGATTTATTATTGAATGCTCTGTTTATAATAAGAATATTTGTATTATTATAATTCTATTTCATGTAAGGGTAAATGATTGAATTGGATAATCTATTCATATTTAGAATTAAATATGGAAGGTTTATGGAAAATATTTGCTAAATTCAAAAAACTATTCAAAATATTTTTTTATTTATTATTTCTAAACATAACAATAACTTTGCCGAAATTTTTTTCTGAAAGGTAGTATTAACGGAGTAATATTCTTGTCTTATGTTTTAAGTAAGCATTCTAATCGCAATTTTTATTGCTCTTTACAACTGTTGCAACAAAAATCGCTTTCATCTGATCAAAATTAAACATTTTAAGATGATTTATTAAACAGAATCAGATTTATTCAAAATTAAAAAGTAATACTTTTTAGAAAGATTTAGTGAAAGCCTTGAAAATTTGAACCTCCACTATAAATGTAATGGCTTTTACTTAAATAGAAAAATGCAACGTCTTATTAAATTACATATTTTAAACTTCTAATGCGCTTGCTTATGATTTAGGGATGAATGATGTACATATAGAAAATTAGATTTTTAAGCTTTTATTCTAAGTATTGCGTATTTCTTGAAGATGCACAGTGTCCCTTTGAAAGAGTAATGGACTTTTAATAGTCATTTTTTAAGTTGCAAAGGGTTGTACTAAGTTATATACTGCATTGGTTATAATTATAATTTAATAATCTACAATATGAATAGATGATTCTGTAAATAGCAGAATAAATTAGGTTCAATTTAGTAAATTTTCAAACAAGAATTTTATTATAGTCAGTGCAATAATTCAAAAAAAAGCAACAACTTGTACAATAAAGTAAAGAAATGTCTAGTAATATGTAAAGACAGCATTGTTGAGACATAAGCAAAATACTACATTTGTTTTTTACTTCTAATAAAAATTGAATTTGCATTTATATTTAATAATCATGACCAATATAAATATATAACACAAATAATTAAAGTGTTCTTTCTTTTAGGGAATTATAATTAATAATAGATGTATGTGTGGTAAATTGTTTCTACAAATAGAAAAGATTTATTCTATTTTTTAATAGAAAGTATTGTTAAAATCTATACTCATATGGTTTCTGCAATATTTAAATTTTCTTACTGAGAAAAATTTCAAGCTATTTTTAAATAATCACTTATAAAAGAAATGATATTAATGGATAATCTCGGTAAAATATAATTTTCTAATTAATATAAGTTAATATTCAACAGATTTAAACCAGCATATAACGCTTCTTTTACTTCAAACAGTGAAGCTTTAAGAAATATGAGAAGGTATTATTTTATTATGCATGTTTGCACTTTTATTTCTAGTTGGTGTTATCAGAATTCAAAATATCTATTGTAGAGTTTTAAGATTAATTTTTATTTTATTTGTGTATCGATTTTTCTTTCCAAAAAAGTATTTTTCGAATTTCGAAGAATACGTCAGCGTGGAGAAATAAATCAGAAAAAAAAGCTTGAGTTTTACTGCTATAAAGAATGAAGAAATATTTAAGAAAAATATTTTTGCTTACAAGTTCTAACGTTAGAAGTTTTGTTGATTTTCATGATTATATATATTGATTTTTTTATATATCCATTTAAATGCACTGAAGGATGCCAAAGTTATCATTACGCGTTTCTTGACAAAGAATACTCATAAAGATTGAAAGAATCTCCACACGAGATGAAAATGTGTTTCTTCTATTTGGTTCCAATTTATGTTTTTAACTTATTTCGCTTTTTGCTATTGAAGCTTACGAATTGCTTTAATATGTCAAGAATGCATTTGGTGATATGTATTTCTTTCTTTTCGTACGAAAATGTACTTTGAAGGATTATGGAACAGAACGGCAGCATTTTTTCAAATGACAAATATTATTTTTAAGAAAGTATAAAAGCAATTTGGGAGGTTGGTGTGGGGTTCATATATTTTTCTATGGTATTAACTTATTTATGACTTTTAAACAATGTGAACATATTTTTAAAAATATGAATTTACTATAGAGAAAAAAAAATGAAAACATTTCAAACTTATTCCATTATTAGTCTTCTCATCCAATTTCATTTTGTATATATTTTTATATTAAAATAACAGCATACAATTATTTTTGTCACAGTTTTTTTCATTTATATATATATATATATAAGTTGCAATAGGGGGAAGGTTGGCGCCATCAAACTAGTTTAACCCCACTTATCGGTCATAAGTCCGAGGTTGCACTTGGATATTTTATAATTTTTATCTTATACAATTTTAATTTCGCTTGAAAACGTTGATATTCATTATTTTTATTCGCCATTGAAATTTTGAAATATGATGTTGTACTCTAGGTTTAATATGATTTGAATATTTGCTTGGTTATATTAGTGTGAGGTATTTTGGATATATTTAAATATTCTTCATTCATGTGTTGGGCTGCTTTGCGCCTACACGTGTATGAATTCAATGGTATATAATATCTTAATGATTCGAATATAATTTTAACAACAAAAATATATATAGTTGATTTTGAATTCTTAATAGATTCGGAATTTCGGCTATTGAAATGTTTAGTTTATGTTTGCTTACTTATTAACTTTTGTGATTATTGTATCTATATATTTTTTTATATTTTGTATCTATATATTTTTTACTTTGCTCTTTGGATCTTCAATGATCTTTTTTCATCTACAATTTAATTGTG
Organism: Trichonephila clavata; assembly: GCA_019973975.1. NCBI lineage: Eukaryota > Metazoa > Arthropoda > Arachnida > Araneae > Nephilidae > Trichonephila > Trichonephila clavata. Next base: position 112,538 of record BMAO01016357.1, on the reverse strand, counting down.
TGTATATAGAATTATATAAAAATTATGCTGTCTCTGAGTCGTGTATATTTGATGGTTTCTCTGAGTTATGTGGAGTCTAAGGTTTCATTAGGGCTGATTTGCTTTTAAATTTGCCAATTGTGTTCAATATGAATGTGAATCATAATCTCATGGAGTATGAATTTTTTGTGGGTTTATTGCTGTGTATATAGATGAGGAAAAAATGGATTTTAAGTATATTAACTCAAATATAATGATATCAAGGTTTTTTATATATTTATAGAGACTGGCAACTTGGCTTTCAATATTGATTGTCATTGCTCGGTGGTGCAATATAATGGTGTTTGTGCTATCGTCAATCAGTTACCATTAGTTTGAGATTGAGGTTTTCTGATAAAATAGTATGTGTGATAAAATGATACATTTACATAGGCGTCATATGGAGGAAAGCAATGTGCGCAGACAACATGAGACAGCATGCAAAAAAATTATAAATATAAGAAAAAACAAAAAAACGTTGGCTTGTTTCTCGTCGTTTAATGAGGAATTTTCGAGGTTAAGATTACATGATAATCAATACATTAGGAAATATAAAACACGTATTATTTGGAATACTGGTTTTGTAAGGAATTACTATGATATATCGAGGTGGAGGAATTATGAATCGAATTATAGTGATCTTAAATATGACGAAAAGTTTGATAACATGTTTTATAATAATACGGATCACTTAAAATTGAACTTTAGAAAATGTGGGGATAAAAGATGCAAAACCTGCCCCATGATGCAACTTGAACAAAACAATGAAGAATCAGAATTTAAGTTCTGTAAAACATTCAATTGTGTATATATGTTGAAATGTGGTGTCTGTGGTTTTAAGTATGTAGGTCAAACATCAGGAACTATGAACTTGAGAATTAATCAACATAGATCAGACACTAGAAAAAATACATCAACAAAAAATATATGTAGGGTAGAAATACAGCATTTTAATAAACATGGTTTTGAAAGTGCTGTGTTGAATATTATTAAGATTGTACCTAATAAGATAAAAAGATTATGGTATGAAAATGTTTATATAGGTGTTTATAACGCTATGTATCCTTATGGATTAAATGTAATATGGAACAACAAAAATTTAATCCAGGCTGTGAAACAAAATGATAAGGAGTCTATATATAAAGATAGAAATAACGGTAATAAGACTAAAAGAACTAGAAAAGGTGGACGCAAAAAGCGAAAAAATAGAGAAAGGGATGAAATTAGAGAGGAATTAAATAATTTGTTACAGGATTTTGAGAATAATTTCAATGTTGGACAAATAAAGTATTTTTTATTTGGACTCAATAAAGAGGAAATAATAATAGTATTAAATTTAATAAAAAATATTGGATTAAAAAATAATCACGGATCACACTTTGTTATGGATCTATGCAAATATATTGCTAATAAATTGGATATAAAGACAGACTCTAAGGAGGCTTATATTACAGAATACTGCACTTTAACATATATGAATAAAACATATAACGGGATACATTTTTCTGAAATATTTAGGAAACACATGGATTTATTCCCAGTGAAGAATGTATTGATAAAACGAGCGTTCAAGTACAATAAAAAGCTTGGTAGATCAATTTTTAACTATAATAGTATTATGGAAATGGTAGATCAGAAAGAATGTAGATGCAGTGATTATAGAGAATATGTGGATGAATATCATGGGCACGTTGTAACGGGAAACATAGAGATAGTTCAAGATCAAAAGTTGAAAGAAATTATGTACAAAGGCACTGGATTTCGTTTAATGATTTCCAATAGCAACTTAATAGTAAAAAAACAACTATCTGAAGATATTAACAAATTTATCCTCAATATTGCAATAAAATATAACTTACCTACTCAGGCCTTTAAGGAATATGGTTTTTATGTCCTCAAGGACTTATTGAATTTTAATTTTAGAACAAAAAAGGATATTTCCTATAGAGAAATAAAAAGACCTATAGAGGATTTACAAAAACACTTCGTGATAGTTTACGTGGATAAAGTCCCAGGAAACTATGCAATTATATGCAAATATTATTACAGTAAATTACTAAATGATCATATACAAAATAATAATGCATATGAAGTAAACAAATTTTGTATGAAAGAAATTAACAACAGATTATTAGCATTTTGTAGACAATTGGATATTTCTAACAGTAGTATTAAATATCCCCATATATTTTTGACTCCCAAATTTCATAAAAATCCTGTCAAATTCCGCAGTGTAACAAATGGATTCAATACTTATATATCCAAATCGGGAAGAATTTTACAGAACATATTACAGGATACAATAGACAAATTTAAAGATTCTTCTATTATAAAAAACAGCTATGACGTAATAAAGAAGGTTGAGCAACAAGGGGTATTTTCAGTGCATGGATTCGATTTTGAGGACCTATTTAACTCTATCGAAATAGAAGATATAATTCAGATACTTACAGATGCATATGGGAAATATGGTTTAAATAATTGTATTGGTTTTGAAAAGTTCAATATACTAATTAGATTTGTAATACAGGAGAACTTCATTATTTTTGATAACAAACTTTACAAACAAATAAAGGGCTTGCCTCAGGGTGGCCCTGCAAGTAATAGTCTTGCTAACTTATATTTACACCATTATGAATCAGGTCGAAGAAATGATCCATCATGCCTTTTGTTGAGATATATAGATGATTTAATTGTTATTGGTCGAGACAGGGAATTTAAACCTAACATTGATTTTTATCCGGATTATTTAAAATTGATACAGACAAATTTTAACTCAAACAAAGTTGAATTCTTAGATTTAGATTTACATATCATTGACAACAAACTATATAGCAATATTTATGATAAAAGGGATGCATTTAACTTTAATGTTATAAAGATCCCAAACTTCAATAGTTGCATACACATATCAATATTTAGAAACATAATTTTAAATTTCTTGATGAGAAATAATAATTTAACTACACATAATATTGATAAGTTCAAGAACATTCAGAAATTTTTATTTAATTGCATACAGAGTGATTATCCCATCAACTTCTTGAAATCATACATAGATCAAAAACATTTCTTAAAAATCTTTTTAAACTCATAAAAATTGGCAACTTGTGACAGATTCCACGATAGGTTTTGCGAAATGCACAAATCCACCACACAACATTACGTCCACAAAGTCAGCTTGTTAGTGGTCCAGCTGTGAAGAATATATTCATTCCACACACAGGTTACATTTTGATACACACACATACCAACGTTTACACGACTATACTTTAAAATTATTAGTGACCAACCAAAATTTCTATGACCAATCAAAACACTTTTTGAACGCAATCTGGCTTTCATCTAATATTACATATTTAAACTCGAAAGTAAGAATATTGATGTTTTGGGTTATAGCGTGGCATTAGTGGGTGTGATGAATAATGTAGGAGTTGTGATTGATGTAGGGGAAATGAAAAATTGTTGAGAAATTGGAATACCGTTCATCGATTTCATTTATTAATAGGATGATTTGGGGTGAGTTTTTTTATTTTTTATTTATTTTTTATTTATGTAATCTGTTTTGATGTTGAAAAGAATTTAATTTTTGAATGTACTACACTCTTGTTTTGAATTTTCAAACTTTTAAGGTTTTTTCATTCTATACAACCATTTCAGGGATCGGTGCATATTCTTTGATTTTTTTTGTGGTTGTTTTATTATGCACTAAGGTGTTTTTGCATTTTAACATTTTTATGTTATATCCTTCAGAATGCAATGGCGAATAGTTTAATTTTTTAAAGTTTTTTAAAAAGAGGAATAATTTTTAATTTTAAATTTTTAAAAGAAAAGTTTTTTTAAGTTTAAATTTTTAAATTTTAAATTTTTGTGAATTTGGATATTTCCAGATTAGTTTACCAAGTTGCAATAGGGGGAAGGTTGGCGCCATCAAACTAGTTTAACCCCACTTATCGGTCCTAAGTCCGAGGTTGCACTTGGATATTTTATAATTTTTATCTTATACAATTTTAATTTCGCTTGAAAACGTTGATATTCATTATTTTTATTCGCCATTGAAATTTTGAAATATGATGTTGTACTCTAGGTTTAATATGATTTGAATATTTGCTTGGTTATATTAGTGTGAGGTATTTTGGATATATTTAAATATATATATATATATATATATATATATATATATGCACAGTAATAATTTCTATGAGAAGTATTGCCATTTTGTAATCTCAGAAAAAAGAATTTAAATAAAGAGATATTTCAGAAAACTTTGAAAGCACAATATTATTTTATATTTTTTAAATTAGTAGCTCCTATATATAAAGTAGTAAAATTAATAGAATTTAGGTATTTTTATAAAAAAATTTTTGTAAATTTTAACTGGGTAGTTTTATTCTATAAATAATATTTAATTTTGTAGTTATATTCTTTTTTTTATATTTCTGATTACAGTGAAACCATAAATTTATTACGTTATAATATTTACTTTATATGCTAAAACTGCTGTTGAGTTTTGTGTTGCTTTCCTTTTGATGCATTGATCCTAATATATACAGTCGACTCTCGATAATTTGAAGTTGAAGGGACCAATGAAAAACTTCGAATTATCAAGTGGGTAGGGAAAAACTCCCAAAATACACGAAGAGAAATTTTTTTCTAACACATTTAAATTTGAAACTATGTAATAAAACAACAGTTGTAAATATGTATAAAATAATTTTAAAGTGTTTTTAAATGTACATCTTATACAGTATAAATAATATAAAGAAGTTAAAAACCCTGTATTAAAAAAATACATTCTGTGTACACAATTTTATTTGATGAAAAAATCTTATTTTTTAAAAGTTTTATGGCATTTAATCTAATTTTGTTAATAGATTTTACTAGAATAAATGAAGCTTGAAAAACGTTTGCATTAACATGATTTTGAAGGAAAAGGCTGCGTTGTTTGTTTAGTGACACTTTAGCTTCTGTCAGAGTTATTGGAATTAACTTCGATAGTCATTAAAAGGGCTACGTTACAAGGGAAACAAGCAGAGACAATACAGCACAAAACATGCAAGCTCCAACAGGTTTGCTGCAGGAATCTACATGATAGTGAAAGTTTGAATTGTCGAGAGTTTTCTTAGATCACTTCGAATTATCACGTGTTGTATTCTGCCCAGCCGCAGATTTTACTTCGAAATATTGAGTGTACCAAAATGTATTGTTTTAGTTCGAAATATCAAGAGTTTTTCTGGGGGTTGAGCAAATACTTCGAATTATTAAAAGGTTCGTATTATAGAAGGTATGAATTAATGAGAGTCGACTGTAACTATTTTTCTGTATATAAATTTGTATCTTAGTTTTCCAATATGATATTTAAAATAAAACTTTAAAATTTATTAAAGTACCAAATTTGTCAGTATTTTAAATTTGCATTAGTATTTTAATCAATTTAATATTAAAAAAAGTAAAGATCTTCAAAATTAAAAAGAACAATTTTCTTTAAAAAAATATTTTATGCGATTGATAATTTCCTCACTATTTTTGATTATTACTGTTGTATGATGTTTACTTATTTTAGTCTGCATAATAACTCGAAACATTTTGCCTGGTTTGTTAATATATGTATTAAATTACTTGTAATTATTTGTAACTTAATAAAACTTCTAGTGAAATTCAGGAATTAAGAAAATATCTAACATATCACTCAATAAGTCCCGGGCTTAACGTATAGATGGCGCTATCTTCTAACTTTTCTAAGCCTAACCTAGTAGTAATAACTTTCAAACGTCATGTGTTAAAATTTCGAGAGAATATCTTGTTTAGTTATAAAGTTACAGTGGTTTTTTGTGGCAACAGTGGCAACTGTTTGGAAACCATGGATAAAAAAAGAATTTCGTGGCTAATCAAACATTGCTTTCTGATGGGGAAAAACACTGTTCAAGCAAAACAATGTCTTGATAAATGTTATCCGGAATCCGCTTCATCGCAAACAACTCTTAAAAGATGGTATGCTGACATAAAACGTGGTCGTACAGACACAAACGACGTTGAACTTTCTGGTCATCCAAATTCTGCAGTTGTTCCAGAAATCATCAAAAAAGTGCATGAAATCGTTTTAGCCGATCATAAATTGAAGTTGCGTGAGATAGCAGAGAATTTAAAGGTATCAGAAGGCAGTTCATTTGCTATTTTGCATGATCATTTGTCAATGAGAAAGCCGTGTTCAAAGTGGGGACCACGTTTTCTCACTGTTGATCAAAAACAACAACTCATCGACGATTCAGAGCGTTGTTTGGAGCTATTTAAGCAAAATAAACATGATTTTTTACGTAGATATGTGACAGTGGATGAAACATGGATACATTACTACACGCCAGAATGTCAAAGATCGTCAGCTGAGTGGACAGAAGACAGTGAAAGGCGTCCAAAGTGACCAAAAACTCAAACGTCAGCTAACAAGGTTATGGCGTCCATATTTGTGGATGCTTTTTTGATTTTGTTTTTTGGCTACCTTGAGAAAGGCAAAACAATTAATAGTGAATATTACATGGCGTTAATGGATCAACTGAATGAAAAAATAAAGAAAAAACGTCCTCAAATGCAGAAGAAAAAGTACTGTTTTACCAAGACAATGTTCCGTGACAAAAGTTCATGAAAATGATGGTCAAATTGATCGAATTGCACTTCGAATTACTTTCCCACTCACCTTACAGTCCAGATCTGTCCCTCAGTGACTACTGGCTGTTTGCAGATCTTAAAAGAATGCTACAGGGAAAGAGGTTTGGTACAAATGAAGAAGTGATTACCTAAGTAGAAGCTTCTTTTGAGATCAAAGACAAGTCATTCTACGAAAATAGTATTAAAAAATTAGAAAAGCACTGGGCTGCATGTATCACTCTTGAAGGAGAATATCTTGATAAATAAAGTTCAATTTTGCAAAAAAGTTGTTGTTTTATTAGTTAGGCCCGGGACTTATTGAGTGATGTATTAGTACTTAAGATAATTAAAGTGAATTCCTCATTTTTTTTATAAAATGATGAAATGCGGCTATCAATTTCTCTATCACTATCTATCTTTACTAAAATCTGTATTATTTTGAAAAATATGTTTGTCGAACAATAAATTACAGCGATATTCACAAATTATAGAATAGCTTCCAAGTAATTTATCAATGCAAACAGTATTAAAGGTTTCCGCAGTTCTTGGACCTTTTGCTTATATCGTCTTTGAAATAGAAACCATTAGTTGTCGTAAAATAATATCTCTTTAGTTAATAGATAGTCTTATACCTAAATTCTACAAAGGCTTCCGGAGCATGCCGTACTTGACAACTCTATTTAGCAATAAAATGTTCTATATCTTTACATACTGGATGTTTGATTTTTGTCATATATTTACTAAAAATCATGAGTTTGTAAACAATAATTTTGCTCAAAATATTTCTTATTATTTTTCTTTTAGGATATTCACACCTCTTTTCTAACATGTTGAAATTAACGTTAAAATAAAACTATATTCTGCAGTTCTACAAACCTAGTTAAATATAGATCTACCGATTTTCGTATTATATTTGAAAGTTTTTTCAAAATGATATTTTTCATTGGAAATATAGACATATATTTTTTAAATAATCTCAAAAAATTAATATTATCAGGATTTTTACATGTATAATGTAGTGCAATATTTTGTTTGATAATTATTTTTTTCCTAATATTTATTTAAAGATTATGTTTTAAGCTTATATTACTTGATAGTATTATATTTTCTTAATTATTGCTAATTGCCATGAAAATAACAGTACTTAATTAGAGTCGAAAGACAGAAGGTTCCTTTTATGATACAATTCGCACATACATCTGACAGGTATCCATTGCGCCTGCCAAAAATCCACTAGAAAACTATTAAACCTTTTCAAGACACAAGGGTATATCTAAAGAAATTTTTGAAGAAAAAGGAACATATTTGAATGTTAGAAAAATGTAGTATAATGTTGCTTTTCAACTTATACATTTTATAATTATCCTTCACACAGATACATTTCTTTCCTACAAACAGACTTTTACAGGAACTCTATAGTCAAAACATATGGTTTTTGATTTAGTGAACATGGTGGGGCAAACCATTGGGAAACAGTGATTAATCACCTTGTCTTAAACGTTCGATCGTGGAAGTATCCACCCCCCTGGATCATCGATCAAACTACATTCTCTGTCCAGCATTAAATACATCGTATTTATGTAGAAAAGCACATTGTATTTAAAATTTAAGCTATTGTAGATTAAGTATAAATGGGAAAAAGTTTTCATTTACTCCACTTAATCAGATTGTTTACAGCTTTTTTATGATTACATTTATACATTAATTATAATATGAATAGTTCCCCCCCCAAGAACAACATTAGGAACTATGTCTCCTATAGAACCAGAATACAAGTACCGTAAAATCTGGCGTATAACACAAAAAATATGATCGAAATTTACGGGTGCAAATTATACGCCGAGTATAAAAATGATAGCTTCAAAAATCAAAAAAAGAGATGAGTATAAAAAAAATTAGACTTTTACGTAGATGAGAATATTGTTTATTTAAAAGAAACAATATACCTTATTAACATAAATAGTTGTAGTTTAGAAGCAAAATTTTTTTTCCCCAGAAGTCTGGGAAATATTCCCCCAAATGACTTCAAAACATAACTGCACACGTACAGTTCAGGTTCTTTTTTTTTCCTAAAAAAGGTGCTCGTTAAACGGCGAATATACCTAAAAATGCAGCTTGAAAGTACAGGTTAGTGTTATAGGCCGGATTTTATAGTATTTAAAACAGGCATTATCTCGGTTGTAAATGTTAAATTTTAACACTAATCAGTCTATAATGGGATTAATGATAGTGGGAAAAAAGTTGTAAAAATTGACAAATTTTGTCTATTTAAAATGACAAATGTCTTTTGTAGAAATAGTAAATATATTGACGTAATTGTGATAAACAGGCGTACATTTTGCCAATATTTAATGTTTTAGAGTTATAGTGAATAGAATTTATTCCTTGCTTGTTTGAATCATTGTTTATAATGTATGTGTGATGATAAATGCTTACATGTGTGGAAAAATAAGGGAAAAATGTTTCTTTTTTTAAAATTATATTTTGTTGTCTGAATACTTATATAAAGATCCTTTTTTATTTCATGCTAAATCTAATTTGTTAACAAATAAACTAACTAATTGTCTATAATATCTGTCGAAAGTAGATTAAATAGAAAAGTAGATTAAAACTTTTATTACCTAAATATTCATTGAAAGCCGTACGAAAAATAAAGTGAAAGCAGAAAAGTCTACAAGGTAAACTTCTTTTTTAATAATGTTGATATATTTCACATAAAAATAGAAATACAGCAAATAAAGGCCTTGTTGAAGACCATTTCGTGAAATCTAATAATTTAATTCAAAAATGTTTTGAATATGAAGGAAAGTATTTCTCCAAATAATTTTAAAGATTTAATTGTCATTTTATATTAATTGCTTATAGTTGATAGGGAAACTTTCAAACTAAAACAAATACCCCCACCCCCTCTCTTATAAGCAAAGTGAAAATATTTAGAAGCACCTTTAAGTACGGAAGTGAAGAGAAAAGCAAAACAAATTTACGCATACAAGAGAGTTTAACAATATTTTGGACTAACAATATTTGAACTAATATTTAAGGCTTTTCTCATGTTAAAAAAACGAAGACAGCCTTGTGTTTTATATACTACTGAATTACATGTAACTATATTCAAACTAGAAAATCATTTTAATTTATATTTTATTTCCAGATTTTTGTATTTTTATTTTTTGTCGATCTTTCACCAGTAAAATATATCTTAGAAATAAATATAGGCAAAAAAGTGAATGATGTAATTATGTTACAAAGAAATTCAAATCAAACTTTTTGTGATTGCTGCTGCATTAAGTAGATTTATTGTACACTAAGTTTTGAAATTAATATATAAGGTTTACCATTATATATTTGAAATAATAATAATCCATGAGAAGCGATATTTTATATATATACTTAAATTTTTGTGCGGAAGACTTCATAATTCGCTATCAATAAAAGAACTACACACTTTATTTAATTGCATATTCTGGAAAGTAATGTCAAATATTTTAAGTATCCAAAACAAAAAACATGCTAACATCACAGTTCTCTCTCTCTCTCTCTATGCCTCTTCTTTCTTCTCTCTCTATCTCTATAATTAATTATTCACCATTGTAATATAGCGGCGCGTGTAATTTAAAATACACTTAAGTTCAGCACTTTCGAAGTTAAACATTTAAAAGTCCACTTTAACAGCAGCTTTTAGTTTAACGCAAGCATAGAGTCTACCGTAGTAAGTAAACACAATAGGGAAGAGCATACTTGGGAAGTGTTTAAAACCCTGGTGAGTACTGGGAAGTTGCCTCTTAGGGATAGGAAGCAGACGGTCAATGACTGTGCTTGAAAGGTGCGAATGATTTATTTATATGAATGATGAGCCCTGTTTACAAAATGCAGAGTAGCGATTGAAGGAGCTGTCTGCAAAGTTAGAATGGACGTTTGACGTCAGTAAACAGAGCAGTGTTTACATGGCAGTGTTTACATGGCAATAAGTCATCGAAGATATTAGTATTCGTGGCTTTGAACCTAGTGTCTTAAGTGCGTTAGATATCAAATAAATCATTAATATCGTGCAATAGCGAATTATAGCTCAAGGATTAAGGCAATAGCTCATCAGGAAATAAACATTACTAAGCAGCTGAATTTTAAAAATAACAGTGTGTGCATAAATGATATAAAATGAGAAATTGTAATGACAATATAAGTTCCTTTTAACCTACATAGATCATTTTAAGAAGCGATATTGGTGTTAATTTGAAAATCTAAACTAAATATATTTAAATTAAAACCTGTAATATATTTTCGGTTTAATTTTTATTTCAAAACTTTTAATTTATGCTCAGATTTTAATTTCTGAGGTTTTGGATTGCATGAGTTATGTTAGATAAATTTAGAATATTTATAATTTTCTTTTAAAACAGTTATTATGTAACATAGATGTTTTGATTTGAATTTATCTCAGAATTATTGTTTCAGTAGTATTTTAGCCCATAATATATACATTATTATTGGCGTGCATTTTCGCTTCAAAAAGATTCAGTTATAAAAATATTTCGAAAATTATCCAACTCAGGCATAAAATTTATTATTAATAAAAATGCATCTAAATTTGTTAAAATTAAATAAGTTCATTTCAGTAAATTTAAATGTAGAATAATTTGTTTTCTTTACAAGTAGAAATGAAGACTATCATGCAACAATTCCATGTTTATTTGAAATTTATTAACATAATTATTCATTTAAAAACTAAAAAAAATGTTACATTATGTATTGCAAATCTTTCTTTACACATTATGCTTATCAACTACTAAGTTTTTAGTACAGTTTTTTTAAAATAAATTACAGAAACAATGTATTGAATACAAAATTAAACAAAAAAAAATAGTATTCAAGACCGATTTTTCCATAACATTGAGAAACTATTGATGATTAATTTGTAATCCAGAATTCACTGTCTACAGGTGCATTTTTTGTGTAAGTATCTCAATTATTTGAACTTTATTTCTTAGCATTTTTTTATTCTAATTTCTATATGTTAGAGTTCATTTACTTCAGCATGAACAGTTTGGTTTTTAAGGTAGCTTTATAAATATCTTGTTTCTATTTCATTTGATTGATGCGCGCATCAAATATTTTCCTCCAAGTTTCACCTGTAAATAATTAGAAATGAAAAAGTACAATGTGTAAAAAGCATTGAATTTTGCTTATTTGGAAAAAATAATATGTAGTTAATTATTATGTCTTGTTCCTTGAAAGTGTTGAATTACATTTAATATATAGCTGTCTAACTTTAACAAAGATGGGAAAAGGAAGCTTATATATTTTTAATCTATATAATACTTTTTAATTCTAAGCACATATCTCCAAAAAGTATAATTATTTACTAATATTTAAATTTAAGTCTAGAATTTTTTTCAATGAAAATAAATTTTTTAATTTAGGCATTGTAGGAAAAAATTATGTACCTTACATCTTATAGTACTATAAATGCTGTACTTTTTTATCCGATTTGCTTCTGTCGGATAGCTATGATTATTAAAAACAGCTCTAGCTCGAATTTTCATGGAAATAAACTTTTTCTTAGTAGTGTCTTGCCAATTTAACTCCATTCCTCTTGATCCGTTTAGCGTTCTTGGATGTTGTTTTCCTAAGGCTCGCTTGAATAAACCGAAAGCACAAAAGTCCATTGATGAAGCGTCAGAGAATTTTAAGAGTATTTCCTTAAATGGGATACACTTTATTCCTGTTTTTGGTTCTTTCTTTGCTAAATAAGTGGCAGTTGACATAGATGGGTGACTAGAGGCTTTGTCCATATGAAGCTCAACTTCATCAATGTGCAGTCCATATAAGGGTGGTAATTCTTCTTCAATAATTGGTTCTGAAATAATCTACTGATAGCAGAGTGAATTAATTTTGGCTTTATTTGAGACTTTTTAATTTGTTGTTAGAATTTCCTGAAACTAACATGAATCCCTTTGGGAACTTTTCTGTACATTGACGAAGCCATTTCTTATGGTCATTCCTGTCAGTTGAGTAACAGAAATTTGATCTTCATTTTTTTCAGTTACTTGAATATACCCATGATTCATCGAGGGTTAACACAAATTTCCATTTTTCAGCATGTAGATGTTTTTCATATAGTTTAATATAATTTGTTTTTCTTTTAGCAATATGTTTTGGTAAAAGCAGATGAACTGTAGGCTTAAACACCTTTTTTTACTTTAAATCTTTATGAATAATTTTACTTACAGTTATGGAAGACATTCCTAGTTTCACTGCAATGAATCTTTGTGTCGAACTATTTCCTTTTACGGTCAGGGACTTCACTTTATTGATAGTTGCCTGCGATCGAACAGTCGTAGGATGAGGTTTCGTATTTATGTTTACATTTTTACTTTCAACAACACGTATTTTTGCTTTCAAATTTAATATATTATTAATACCTTTTCTTGGAAATGCAATAATCAAAATTTTTGTGATTATTTCTCCTCGGAAAGCGCAATTACTTAATTTCCGAGCCATCTATCAATTTTAGGAGCCATTTTAAAAATAAATCTTTTATATTGAATTCCAATCAAAAGAAAACATTAGTAGATGATTATTCGGAAGTTTCCAAGTTTTATCTCAAGATATAAACGAGAAAATAAATTACAAACGTTACGTAAATAATGTTTACATGAAGTGTAAATGGCTTTCTGTGTACTGTGTTTAAACGTGTCCTGGAACGGTTTCCCTTATTCGCTGTATATCATGGCATCTGGAGACGTCTTTTGCTTAGACAAAATTAGTCGACGGTATAATACGTAAATAACATTTTATAGCATTGATTTTTGTAAGAATATTTCAAGACAATTTATAAAAGATATATAAAATTTAAAAAATTATAATAGAAGTTTTTAAATAGAACGATTATGAAGACTATCTCAAATGAAAAAAAATTACACTTATGTAAATTAATTATTCGTAGCTTCAAACATTTGCATTATATTTTGTTAAAAAAAATGTAAGATTTCTGGAAAAAAAAGTCACATGCATCGGAGTGGTTTTCTCATAAGAACCTTCTGATTAATCACATTCATTCTGCAAGAAACTTTAAGCATTTTCATTCCAAACTGTAGCTGATAGGATTGCGCATGCGACTGACAGATTCTTATGGTGATTAATGACGAAAACTTCGAAGTGTAAGATGAGTTGTGTTGCATCCACAAGATCCAGGACCCAACAGTTTTTTCCAAGAAAAGTTCCGGAGGTTTTAGATCCAATTCTACATCGTAACGTGATGACTAATCTTGCAAGGGAAGCCATAAATCATTTTTAAGTATTCAGAATGAAGGAGATGGCGAAGTAAACAAAAATAATAGCATGTCAATCGGCTGAAAGATCGATTTTGATAGATTTGCGGTGTACAGATGCTGGGAAAAAATACTCGTTGAATAAAAAAGTGCATTTTCTAGAGTTGAGGGTCGCATGTATATGTTAATGCGTTTCACAAAAAAGGGATAATAATATAGTAAGAGTGCTTATAATGATCTCGAGAAAAAATTTATCTTTTAGTATTTGTGGAAAAGAATGGCTCGTATTTTTTAAAAGGATGGTATTTTAAAATTATTGGGACTCATCGATTAAAAAAAAGTTTGAAAAATTAAAAGAGTTAATGATTTTACATCACTTATTCATACAAAATTTAAATGTGTTAGAGTAAGTTATTTTTTTAACATAGAAAACATCAAAGATATTTTAAGATTTAGTGTGGTTTAAAGTGTTTTTTCCCCATTATGATAAAGTAGTAACTGTTAAACGTATTTAAATTTATCACCACTTGAAAAATATTTATAAAAGAAATTACGATTTAATTTTTGTCATGGTAAAAATATTTTATTCCAAAATAAATTTTTAAATTATTTATTACATCTTAAATGCTTGTACCAAATTTGCTGCTACAAGTTAACTTTGATGTTGAGAAGCAAAATTGTGCAAAATGAACTAACTATGAGAAGAAAAAAAAATATTCTTTTACCACATTTTCCACCTTTTATTAATGATATCATTACAAAATGAGGACATTTTATGAATTGTTTTTAAAATAAATTTACATTTCCCTGCTATTATTTATAAAAAGATAGTAATAATTTTGTTAAAAAGTAAACAAGAGTCATTTACCTGTGAATAATCGTCAATTAAATTTCAATATAAGCGTTATATTTAAAGATTTCAAAGTAAAAGTAAGGAAAATAGCTATTTTTTTCTTATAGTTAAGTAATAATAAAAATTGATGAGTACATATTAGTTCATATTAAATCAATATGTTATTAAACTTCTGTTTATCCAATAGATAGTGGAATACTCAATTAAATTTTGAAATCTATTTTTCCTCATAAATAATGTTAATAAAGAAAGGAATACTCCTTAAATACGTATATAAAAAACGCAAACCTGGACACTTGTAATCGGTTTCAAATCTTACAAAAATAGTTTTTAGTCTTGAATTTATAGTGTTCTTAATCTTAGATGGATCCGTACCTCTCTGTACGTTTTTATCTATCTCTTTATCCATCCGTTCCTATAACATCTAGGCAAAATGTTTAGCGGCATGTGAATTAAAAAAATGTAATAACTTCTAAATTTATCAGTATATCAGATTCTTCATCACTAATTGGCCAAATATTTCATTTATCCCATCTATTTATGGATCTGGATCGCATGAAATTTGTGAATTTGCTAGTTTTCACAAGTATACATTTCTTCCTTATAATAAAGTGCCTTTTTTAATTGATTTTCATGGATGAATTAATTAAATGTCTTCTTAATTTAAAAAGTTCATATCAAAACTTTTGATAAAAGTATTTGGCAAGTTTTTATGCTATAGTTTGATGCCCTCGAGAAATAGTGCTTCCAAAATTTTTTAATGTGCGTTACTGTCATCAATGGAATTTGTATATTCAATATTTTTGGAAACTTAATTCATTGTCCATTTAGTTCGAATCTGAAAAGTTCTCACACTCAAATACCTTTACAATATATTCGAAATTTCAAAATTTTAAATCTCTTACCTTCAATAGAATGACCAATATGTGTGATACAGGCATAAAAAATTTCAGGTGACTATTTTCAGATCTTATAGACCATATATAATTTTTCAACATGAATTTAATGTGCACACTTTTTCTTATTTCTGTGAAAAATGAAGCAATATTGGTTACACGATTTAAAGTTGTAAAACTTTTCCACAGTTTGGCAGAGCATGTACAGATTTTTTTATTGCCAGAAGCAGAAATTGTCATCTATTTCTGAGGTTGCAATAACTACTTTGTACAGGGAGGCAAAGACTCAATTTTCTTCATTTGGAAGTAACAAGTTTTTGCAAATAAACTTTTACAACGATGAAACAATTGTATGGCCAATTCATTTTAAAGTGCCAATAGAGTGCCAATAAGTGCCACAGAATATTTTTCTATGTTCTTTTCATTCTATGGGAGATCTATTAATCAATTAAGGCTCAGAAACATGATCCATCATGCACGCTACTACAAAAAATAGTAAACTATCTTATCTTTAGTTACTTTAAATCTCCAAGGCGATAGATATTTCTGATTTTGACAAGCAGGTTCTGGGCTTTTTCTCCCAGACATAAGGCTTATAACTGATAGATTTTTTATAAATAGTACATATTGAAGCAACACGAGGTTGTTGGTGATGGCCTTCGTAATTTGGAATCATATTGAGCTATAATAAATTAAGACAATAATCGCTCTTTACTGTGATTTTCATTTAAATATTTTTTCCCAACGGGATACATTTTAGCAACTAAGTCTTTGCAGACAGTGCAAGTCTCTAAATGTGAGAGATGGTGGCACCATCTAGTGATGACCTCACTGCTAAATTTGGACGCTTGAATTAATTTTTAATTCCAGCTCTCGTCGGATGCTACATATTGCCTTGATTTTAATTTTTCCGATAGTACCAGAGCTAAATTGATACTCAAGGGATTTATTATATGCCACATAATCATATGACATGCATGCCTACGATTTTTGCATCCAAAAAATCTATCGGTTTCAGCCGGGGTCGATACGAAGCGGGAATGCTACCTCTAAGCCACCAGAGCCAACTCATTTAAATATAAATTGTACAAAACTAAACAATCAAAAAATTCCCTTCGTATAATTTTCTTTATTTTAATTTGAAAATCGTGAATTAAGTACCTTATAAAATCGAAGTATAAATGTATTCTAAGGCTAATTGGCGAATGTTGATAATCGCATTCAGAAAACCTTATGATTTTCTTGCTTTTTTGCCATTATTAAAACGATTGAAAGTATAAATATAGCATATTCACTTATTTTGGAGGTTATCCAAAACATTAAATAAGGGTTTTAGAATTTAAACATTCATTTTGGCTCTTCAACTCAACGGAATGGGAAGATTGTAAATACTTTTTGAAATTCTAGTAGTTAAATAATTTATATATAATTTTATGATCTGTTTATATATTTAGTTACATCCATAGTATAGCTATTTCATTAAATTAATCAGATTTAAAATAATCATTTCAGAGTTATGTTTCTTGCCTTCCTAAATGAATTTAAACTCTCGTTTTTTATGAGGGTCGAAAATTTTTAGCTGTGCTGACGTCAATAAAAATAAACAGGAAAGAGTTTATTAGCTTTTTATTAGTTTCCTTTGTAATGCATGATTGTGGAATAATTATTTTCATAAACTATTTAATTTAAAACAATTAACTAAACAGTTAATATTGTAGTGGGTTGAATATTTTTCTGCTTATGTTGTGTTTCATATTGTGTAGTTAATTTTTCGTCTATTTATGTAGGGTTTTATATGTTATAGCTAAATTCTGGTCTTCAGTTATCCCACAATACAATTAAATCGGATTAAAATATTCATAATTGGTAAATATTTATATATATATAATTATATATATAATTATATATATATAATTATATATATATATATATAATTTTAGCTTATATTAAAAAAATGTTCAACTAATATGTACTACAAAAAGATTCAATCAAAGAGCAATAATGTAATTTTATATGTTACGAGTTTTTAAATTTTTTATTTTAAACACACTTAGTATTTTATAAGAAACATTTTTATACATTATTTACTTTTTGTTCTCCAGTTACTTATTTCAAAATGGAGTGTCAAATTTTCACTTTTCCGTGACACCTTAGTAATGTTGAAATGTAGTTTATTTTAAAACTTAACACCTCTCTTAAAAGCAAACATTAATTTCAAAGTTTGAAAAAATAACTTTTTAAGACTTTTGGGAATGTGTAAAACATGTCACTCAAATTCATTTGCAGACGTTGATTTTTTTCACCTCTTTTCAGCTTTCCACTGAAATTCAATGTGGGATAAATAACGTTTATTTAGTTTTCAGTCTAAGGATTGTCAGAAAAAAATTTATTTGAAAAAATAGAATATGTCTAGACTAGCACAAACAGAGTTAAAAAGGTTTTTCACTTCTCCACATGTCATTTAATTTTCTAAAATATAAATGGATTCCGTATGTTATAATACCGTCAGAGTGGCATCGGATTTATACAAATACCATTCAGCAGGAAGGATAAAATTCTGTATCAATTCAGGAAAAAACTGACGAAATTTTATTCTGTTCTTTTTAAAATTTGACAAGAAAATAATTGTTGAAATAAAATATCAATTAATATCTAGCTCCCGTAAAAGAAAATTTGATTAAGACATTTTCGGGCTCGCGTTAATTACAGGATCAATGATCAAATTTACAGTGAATAAAAAAAAAGTTGTGCTTTTAAAAATATTTTTGAGATGATTTGCATCCTTCTAAAAGTGAGTTTTTCTCATCCGGTAAAATGCTTAGCGACTCTGTGCGAGTAGAGCCTGGGTTCGAATCTTGGAGAATGCATGGATGGTTGTAAATGTATAGTACCTTCGTGGCAGGGGGGGGGGGTACTCTAAATAGCCGTCGAACTGCAGGGCCTTTCGTGAGGTTGGTGGAAGGAAAAGAGAGATGGGAAGCCCCTGACCACCCCTTGGGTGTTCTCCCTCAAAATTGGGGGGTGGGGGGCAAAACGTATTGTCACCTGAATGGTTCTCAAATCTACGGCTAACGACAGACATACATCTAGCCCTTGGACGCAATGAATTTCGTGGGCCTCGATCTGACATTCTCAGATAAGTAACAAGATTCTCAGCATTAGTAACAACAACAAAAATGAGTTAAATTTTTTTCTTATTTTAGGAGAATATTGAAAGGGGTAAAATGAGAGAATGAAGAGATGGATATCATATTTGTTTTCTTAGCCTATGTTTTAATAATAATTTTGAATAATTGTAATGCGTGTGTGGAAAAATTAAATGTTTCAAGTTGCAGTCGAGTTTCATTCTTCCAGTTTCTGCTGAAAATAAACTAAATCAGATGTCTAAATTCATAAAAATATATTTTTTAATTGTTGATTTAAAAAAATTTTTTTTTATAAAATTTTAATGAGAAATACATACAATTAAAAGCAAAAAATTCTTAATTTTTTAAATATGCATTTTAGATATTATCCTAATATTCTCTCTTTTCTTCTAAAACTCCTTTCTTCATTTGAAATTGTGACGAAATTCTTTTAATTATAAAATACATATGATTTTAAGAAATTAAAATTAGATTGTTAAAAACATTTATAATCGTCTGTTACAAGTGTAAAACATTTGGAATATGCTGCATTTTGTTAAAACTTTTATCATACTATTTCAATATGACATTTTGGAATTTATTCAATTCAGTAAGAATTGTTGCCTTTAGAATATTTGATTTGATATTTCCTCCAGTAAAAGAGAAACGACGGTTTAAATGATAGTCATTTAAAAATTTTCAATATATTGGTTTTTCTCTTTAAATTTATCATCCATATTAGTGTTTCCGTTTATAAAAGTACCCTGCAGTTATTTATCATGTGCGGATGAAACAGTGTACATATTTGCTAGGTACCATTATTTTTTACCATTTCATTCCATTATCTGATAAAAACAAATGAAAGCTTAAAAACTGTCTTTTTTCTATATTGGTTATAACGATTGACACAAGAAAAATATAAGATACTTCCGTCCAGCCCACTAATGGAACGGGATTAAAGGTTACTAATGTCTTTTCAATGTTAGTTCTATCTTTCCAGATGGGCCCTCAAGGCAATAGCTCTCTAGAGAAGTATGCTTGTTGGTATTGGGACACAAATAAAACATAATGATCAAACACTTAAGGTGAATGGAAAAATGTATTGAGTTCATGTATGAAATGGTGCTAAAATCTTTGGCTCATGCTCAGAAATGTTTTGCACAATTTAATGACAAAAAAATAGTCCTTCAGTTAATGTTGGATTTAGTTAATTGTGAGGGATTCATTAGAGTTTTAAATCTGGAAATGACTTACAATACTAGAATTTTTATTTATTTAAAAAGGCTTTTCGTATTTATTAAAATAGGAAGATTCTAGATTTTAATATATTTTTTAGAAGTGTGTAAAAACTTGCTATTAAAATACATGTTTTGATAATTTTCTAAACATCAAAATATTTTTTCGACTAATTTATTTATGTTAAACGTTGAATAATCCAATTCAAGATTTGAAAGTTCGTCCTGTTAGCCTAGTGGTCATAGACACAAACCTGTGACTAGCGAGTAACGGTTTCGAGTCCTGATGCCACTGAAGACCTGCCAAGTAGAGGGGAGGACGAACGTTAAAGCTGACTCGATGTGCTCAAGTTGAAGTAGTGTGGAAGTTAGGAGAACGGGGTGCAGACTCAGATGTCGTCTTCGTCACTTGACCATGACTCAAAATTGAGGCCCGTTGCCAAAGACACTCGTGTTTCTTAAATTTCGATGTTAATATACACTCACTCACAGTATTATAGTATAGTATTATTTTTTGGATAATTTTTACTGCTTAATTCCTATCTAAAATTTATTTTTGCAACATAAATTGCGTGACATTGCTTCCGAATATAATATTAGAATAAATATGAATGATTCTCATCTATTTATTTTGGCATTCATGTTCTTCTAGATTTTTTTTCAAACATACAGCATGCAGCATATTTCTATTATATTGTATTGACTCTTTATTTTTCGTTTTTTTTACATTAATTACTTTCAAATTCTTTTTATCACTATTTTCTAAGTGCTGGAGTTCACGATAAGTTGGGACACCAGGACACAAAGGGTTGTAGAGCCGGCTATCTTCTTTCAAAAGATTATCGTATACCTAATTAAATCTTTTGTAATTTAAAGTTCTTATGCTGGCATGGTACGGCATTCAAGAGTGTGGTGCCTGCCACTTATCTTTCTCAGTATTTAATCATGATTCAAAATTACAAGGTCTGTCACCCAGACATCTTTTGGTTCCCAATGCAACAGTAATAGGTAGTCATTCAATTAATTCAATGCAATTAATTTTTTCAACCTTAAATCACCAGATGTGACTTTCATCATCATCATTTTGCCAGAATTGAAAGAATGCAAAAAACATGAAATATTAAATCAATATTCGAGAAAAATATGAAAAAAATATTGAACATATTATATATTTAAATTTATCTTTTAGATTGATAAAATAAATATTAATAACTAAAGCAAAATACCTCTGTATATTACTCAGATATAAATAAAAAATAATCAATCTTTCAAGATGAGAAAGTGGCAAAATTAAATATACAAAGGGGGAAGATTAAGCACTTACTTTTCAATTTCGGTCTAGAGCTTAAACAAATAGATGACATCTGTTCCCCAGCTCACTGCAATGTTTAATTTAAAACTTTTAAATAAGTTCTGTTCTGAAATCAATATGATACATCCGCATAGAACAATGAATGAGAAATTAAGATTGATACATCTGCTTAAACTATATCTAATTAAAATACAATATTAGTAACACCCCCCCCCCTACCAAAAATACCTAACGAAGTTTAATATATTAAATCAATAATACTTTTTTATTTTCTTTATGAAATTTATATGGATGCACGGCTTTGTTCTTCAAAACAAAAAAATTCTAATCCTAAAGAAAACTGGCTTTGATATCCAATGTTGCGTAGGTGTATGCTTTTAAGTAAGTTAATTTTTTTTATGGTTAAAATTATTTAAACCTTGGAAATTACATTTTTTAAAATCAAATATCGACATGTTTATCCTTATCAGGGATTAAATGAACATGATTTATGTTAGTTCCTTACGCATATTTGATTTTAAGCAGCACATTTTCATGGATTTACAGAATAATTAATAAATAAAATACTTAATGCTTGTAATTTAAAGCATCATCAATATAATTTCTCCCCAAGCATGCTAAAATGGAAGTAAAACTAAGGAATGGTTCTAAAATCTTCTGAGATCAATGAAGAGCTCTCATTTTTTTTAAAATTCTCTATTTTTTGAGATATATTTATCGGATTCCCTCTTTCATATAAATCAAGACCATCAATGGATAAATAAAAATACATCTAATTTCTTATGCATATTTTATTTGAATCCATAACTATTTTAAGAAAGCCTTTTCATCACCATATATGGCTAAACTGCCTTCTGATGAGTCAGTGTCTTCCTCTGAAGATTTCTCTACAACGACTCATGATTGATCTCCAGTTATTTTCATTAATTGAGAGAAAATCAGATTCCACTGATTCAGCCTATCTCAACCATGGACTTCCCCGCTCTGGTCTAAAAAGTAATAACTTGCCAAGCCATCCAGTTCATTTAATTTATCTTGATGTATTTAATAACGTCAGGCTGTTTGTATAACCTGTATGGTTCAAAATTGAATCTTCTTCTCCAATTACCGCTTTCATTTATACCTAAATATACTCCGTAGAATCTTCCTTTTAAACATTACTAATGTGTTTGCCTCCATTTTTGTCATTGTCCAAGTTTCGGATGCATATGTTAAAATAGGTCAAGAAAACTTTTTATTTTGATATGTTTTTGAAACCGAAGTTTGTTTTTAGTCAAAACAGTCATGAGCAATAAATATAAATAAGAATAACTACGCACAAAGTTTGTACTTTATTTACGATTAAATAGATTAAATAGTCAATATACTTTAGGAAAAATGTTTTCCTGTTCAATGACATATTCATACATAAAACACATATCTTGTTACTTTCGATTAATGCTTTATTTACTTTCGGAACAAGTGTTAAAATAATTTTCTTCCATGCTTAAACTGTAATTTTAGTCTGGAAAAATAACTCTTAGAATATGAGGTTTGAAAAACTGTCTTGCTCTACACTCAAGGTATTGAAAGTAGACTAAATAGCGTGGCTAACGCATGAGTTGCGTGAGTTTGCAATAAATTGCCATGGGTTGTTTGTTCATGTTTTTCTTCATGTTATGGATGAGCTTGAATTTTTTCCTCCAGGGAAGACAGTAGGAATGAGTCTCACGATGTCCTGGTAAAAGAAAAATGAGTCACGCAAGTTCCCGATTTAATCAAACAAACATTTTGTTTACTTTTTTTTCTTTACTTTCTTTGGGTATGTAGCGTGTTCGTAAACTCTAAACATGTATTCCTTTCTGAAAAGACGATATTCTTGGGAAGTAGAAAGAATCCAAAAGGGTTGCATAATATTGTCAAAATTCAGACTAAATTTAGTGAAAAAGTATCTGTATTTTTCATATGTTCCAAGGAAGAGCCGATAAAGTAAAAGCATATAATTCAATACTTATTGGTGAAAAAATGTCATTTTTGAAAATTGCTTTGTTGGATAATATGAAATAAACTTTTATTTTATGTAGGGTCATATTTCATGAGAATGGTGGGTTTTTGCTTTTTATGTATGTAATTTAAAAAAATTATTCTATAAATCGAATTTGCATTATATAAATATATGTAAGTAAGAATTATTGAAATGTAAATTTATTTCTGAGCAATACAGCTTCACAAAAGTAACTGTCAAAATGTCAACATTTTTTTAAGAAAGATAAGAGGTCGTATTGCCTTGCATAAGTTAAAAGAAAGGTACAATTAAAGCTTCAATATTATTTTAGTTAAAACTTATTTAACCTCTCCAGAACTCAACAAATAATTTGAAATTACTGAATACTGAAATAACATAATTTTATTGGAATTGTAAGATATTAGAAAGCTTATTGAGCTCTTTATCGGAAATAATTCCAACTTTATTTATGGTTAAAATGTGTCTAACACATAATCTTATAAAGAATATATCATAGTGTGTTCTTTATAATTACTGATATACTTATTCTGATGAGTCTATAAAGATTCCTATTTTATAGTTGTATGGTAAACATCTTTCAAGCGCGCTTCTTCAGAGAGATAATTAATTTGGGGAAATTCACAAATGCCCATATTACTTCCCTATATTAGCAAGTCAAAAGGAACTATCTACAATAAGATTATATGCAGTATTTTCATTGCTAAAAATAAAATCTATGTTTTATAAACTTGACAATGATTTTTCCGTTTGATTACATTCTTCCTTTGAATTAGATGTAATATTCAAATACAAAGCTGACACTCTAGGACTTAATAAAGTAATGTTAATGCTAGTATAAGTTTTTTTAAAAATAGGTTCAAATTGAAACTTGTTTGTAATATTTAATTCAACAGCATAAAACTGTAACAGATTTATCATTTGGCTGATAGACATGTTCTTAAAGTTTTTATGTATTTATTAAATGTATATTTGAATTTTAAAGGATTTAAGTTATTAAAATTCAAAAGTTTTATAGATTTATAAAATGTATTGTCATTTAGAATATTTTATGGTAGTAACATGGATTTAATGCGAAAGCAATTTTGGATGAAAATAAATGTAGAAGCATGTCAATCTTAATAATTATTTAATAATTATTTTGATTTAAATAGGAATAACTATCATTTTTTCTTAGCATTTAAGTTTTAAATAAATACATGAGTTTAAAATGAGATGGATAATTTTAAGATAACTTGAAGCATTTCAGTGTGTTTGAAATATTATAGTATCTATCTTTCAGTAGCAGACTCCTCTAAATGCTCATCTGAATACCTAATTTAACTACAACAGTTTTAAAAAATAAAGCAGCATGCAAACAATCTCAAAACTTGTAGAATGCTTCGATTCATTATTGAAAAGGCTGAACTCTCCAATTTTTTAGTTTATATAGCAGGTGTTTTGAGAAAACATCTGCTATATAAACTAAGAAATTGGAGAGTCCTTATATACTCTATAGTCCCATTAAATAATGTTTATTCTTAAAAGTCTGAATAAAAATTGAAGATATATGAAAATCTGAGTTATAGATGTACATTACTTTTTACATATCTATTTAAAAAATAAGCTTTACGAAATGCAATCAGTTTTAATCCAACAAATTAATAAATGTGTGTCTAGGTCTCTATATATTTTTTCCTTTCACTATTCTTATAAGACTTTAATATGATTTTAGCAGTAATAAATGAATTTTTTCTTAAAAAATAATAACGATAAATTTATCTTAAGTTTCTTAATGATTTGAAGTAAAACTCACACACAAATTAAAATAAATCTCTTGTGTAGAGATTATTGTATTTATATGCAATTATGAATAAAAGAAGTGATTTAAAATAGGAAAACAACTTATCAGAATTTTAGAACAGTTCTAAAAATTATACTTCTTCTGGGCATGATTTAATTACAAACGATTTTGATACGATAATGCGCTGCATCTACTTTCTATTTCTTTTCCCCATTTCAAACAATTTTTCTTTCTAAATTCTGTTAAAACTCATTTTCATTTATAATTTTTAATTTATTTTAGAAGTGAAAAATAGGTAGGAATCTTATGAAAGTTTTAAATTTTGAGATTTATATTTAGTCAAGAGGAACGTTTTTTCTTTAAAAAAAACACCCCCCCCCCTTTATTCGGCAAGTATTTTCAGATGATGAACAGTCAAAAATAAAGTACTAATAAAGTAATAAAATAATGTGTGTGAAATATTTGTAATAATGTTTCAAGCGTATGAAAGACAATAAGCAAGATATTAAAGAGAAAAGAACTTAACCCTTTTTTTTTTTTTTTTGTGTGTGAAATAAATCAGGGTGATATAATTCATGCTATAGATTAAAGCAAAAACGTTTAAAAAATCCTTGTATAAATAAATATTATAAAATAATTAAAAGACAATATAATGGAAATATTCATAATCATGCAAATTTGCATGTAAAGCTAAGTACAAAATAAATAATAAAAATAATAATATTTGTATCATTTTTATTCTTGATGTTTTTTTTAAAAATAATAATAATTATTATTATTCTAATTTCATCTGCATCGTGGTACTCGTCATCAAGCCAGTCTTATGATAGCCTACCGCCTTCCAACTGGTCCCAGAAATCTTGAATACTCTTCTAAATTTCTCCACAAAAATAACATACATTATATAGAAGAAACTTTAGAAATCATACAATAGAGGTGAAAAAAATAAAAGTGATGTAATTTTCTGCCTCATGGTTTTGAGATGTTTATTTGTGGTATTCGATATAAATTGCACAGAAAATAACAGAAATACAAAAAACAAACCTTAAAATAAAGAACGCATAGGACCATTTAATAAAGTAATTTCTTTTTGCAACATTAATTTAAAGGACACAGATATTTCCCCTAAATGCCTACTTTCCCATATTTGCATAACAGATTTAACACCAGTTTTCATTATGGGACAATTCTGACAACTTTGAAGCTTTCTCAAAATTTTTCCTCTAAGTAATGAAAAAAAAGTTTTAAATTCCTTTAACTATAAAAATTTATGAAACTTTTTTCACACTGAAAATAATTCGCAGACATTGTATCGAATCTTTATTTCAAATAGAAACTAGTTACACTTTACTAAACCAGAGGACACATTAAAATTTTGCGGTGTGTTTGCAGCTGTATAAGATCCAATCATTTTCTGTCGTTAGGAAGTTATCATTAACTAAAATAATGAGACACTGATGGTCAGAATCTGGCGCATTTAATCTCGTTCAATGGATGATTGAATTAATTTTCTTAGAAATTAGCCTAGTTTCGCCGATGCAATTTGCTACATCATCAGATATTTGGAAATAATACGAGTGTCTCAATGGGGTATAATCATTATTTTAAGCGGTTTCAGAAATGAAATGCCGGAAAATTTTCACGGTGACTTGACTTTTTATGATTTGAGCGCTGTATTCTGCGTAATAATAATTAAATAACGTCTACTTTGCATTCAGTTCAGAGTGATTGCTTTTTTATGTATAAAACTTATTCTTTGGCTTTATTTTATTTTTATAATCGACCCCATTTGTATAAATCGCAAAAATATGCTGTATTCAAAAGGAAATGAGGATTCAATTTACATGAAAGGAATTTAAGTAATTTTCTTACAAATTAAGAATTATTCAAATTTCTTTTTTAAATATAAAACGTGTAAATAACTGTAGTAATGTCATAATTTAATATTGAGCATGATAGATTTCAACTTTAAAGTATTTTTTCAAGCTCATAGTCTTAGAAATCTAAAAAAATTATATCTGTGATTAAGAATAAGACTGTAAGATCTTTCTTAGTTTTTAAATGCATATTTTGAAATTTGTTTTTAAAATAAGTGAACTGGAAATCTTCCAAAGTAAGGTCTTAATTTTTCTGGATGAAATTGGTAGCGGAATTACTATTTTTTAAAAAGAAACTAATAATAATATTCTTGTATTTAAAATAAGCTATAAAAACGTTAATACACACTGTTTATTTACATTTAAATAATACATTATGTTTTTGGAAATTTATAGTTTAATTGGTTAAAATTATCTAAAATAAATACATAACTTTTTTGCTGTTTTCTTCGTGCCACGAAATTGGAATACATTATATTACAGTTCTTCAACGACAGAGTGAGAAATATATATTTCTATTTTTTTAAAAGAAAATAACATATAAAAAGGAAGTCAATTGAATATTTAAACCGAAAAAAATATTTAGAGATAAATTGCTCTTTTGAATATAGATATGTCGTAAAATTTTATAATCCACGAAAAAAGTGTTTTGCAGAGTCATATCACCTTATGTTTAAACGGAAGTAGAGAGAAGAGTATACACTTTAATATATACATCCAATATTTAATAATATTCAGCACATATATCATTATTATTTGTATATTAAAAAATTACAGCAGAAATGAAAATCAGTAAAATGTAAGGAATAAATGCTGCTAGTTTTAATAGAATTTTCAATAACTTTATAAGACTGTTGAGGAAAGTTGAATTTAATTTCTGATATTGAACATTTCATTTAACTGAATATATAGAAAATTTCAGACTGAATCAGCAAAATTTTAAAATTTAAAAAATATTCATATATCATAATGAATATATGTGAAATATATTCTCCTTCATATTAAATCACTGAAATATGACTTCCCATTTACACTTGTTGCTGTATAGAGACAGAAGGGGAAAATAATAAAAAGGTTTACATTAATCCTTTTTATTGTTTATGCGGACTAGCTTAAGAATTTGATGAAGTATATGGAGTATATTTTTCGTATGCTTTATTTTTTGGTCAGTACTTTCTCTCTACTATTGAATACGGCAAAATTTTCAAAATCACAATACTTGAAGTTTTCTTATTTTTACCAGTTTTGTAGCGTAAACTTAATATCGCAGCTGTAAAATAAAGAAAAGGAAAATTATATGTATTTGCGATTTATAAATGTTTTTTTTTAAATAATATTATGCGTTAATATTGTTTTACTTCAAATCATTGCAAGAAATTCAATGTATTCGAATTCAGTTGTTTTACATAAATTTCTTAAAAGCTTCAAGGTATGTAAATTTTTATAAATAAAGCAATAAACAGTAATTATTTTATCTTAGATTCTTGACTTTATTATCAGCAAAAGTCGTTCCAAAATTTTTGTTGCACAGTTATATTATTATAACATAAAAAATAGTTTGAGAAAAGCTTGAAAACCTGTTTCTTTTTTAAAATATGATAAGGGTAGGCTATGCCATAAGCCACAAGTAGCAAAATTAAGAAATTGAATTTTCGTTATACTGCTGTTCGTGTAATTTATTTCATTTGAACAAATATGCTCTAACAATGCCTCCTAAAGAAAAGATGAATATCTTAGAGAAGTAATTTATGTAAATCTCCGATAAGTAATTAGCTTTCATTAAAAATGAAGATATTCATTCTGTATCTCCTACACGCTTGCAGTGTTTCAGTCAAAAGACTAGTGCTCATAATCTTACAAGAATAATGATACTCTATTTCCTATTATGTTATACTACACAAGTTTAATTTCATTTCATTCTCCAACAGATCGTCACCTTTAACATTTAAAGCAACACAATGCTAAATTTATCCCTTTGCGCTACTTCTAATTCTCTCTTAAATGTAATTAAACTTCAACAGTCATCTCGACAGTTTTGCTGATGCCTAAACCAAACGCCTACCATGCTGAGCGGAGGAGAGGCGTTCTAAAAAGACAACGTTACAAACATTCCACGCCAGATGAGGAGGTACAAGATTACAATTTTGTTTCTGAAAAGCGATCATTTACAAGCGATACACGGAAATGAAAGGCTGAAGGACTAATTAAATTTAGGAATAATCTTCTTCGAATCAAAGACTGGATGTACCTTATTAAAATCTTTCTCTCTCAGTTCATTTAATTTCATATAAGGGTTGTAATAATAATGTATTTCTTAAATTGAGGAAGGAGATAAGTAATAAATGCTATGAATGTGAGGACGTAATTAAGAAAATATACTAATTAAGTTAGTTGCACAATTAATTCAGTTTGGGTTTTACAGATGATTTCTCATAGGATTATGTTAATTGAAAATAAAAAAAATTATCTTTAGTGTTTGAAAATGAATCTAGGTAGAGTTTATTTCAGAAGTTTAAAAACATTTTTTTAAATTTCATTTTTTTAAGACTTAGAGAATGTCTAAGCAACAAAATATTTATCAGTAAATATAATAAATAAAATAGAAGAAAATATAAAGAGATGAATTATATTCTTTTCCTATTATAAAAGAAGAAGAAAGAATAAGTCAATTAAATGAATGACTTTAAAAATTATAATTCCACAGCAAGTCGATTGCATTACAGTTTGTGTTTGGAAGCGAATAAAACAATTTATTAATTCCACAGGGATGTTAAAATATCGACAGTACTTGGAAAAATGTACATCTTCATACATAGCTCTCATACTAAATCAATTTTCTTCAAATTGTGATTCTCTAATTAAAGAGAGTGAAGCTAACTGTGTGTGTGAAAACTTATTTTGAAATAGAAACAATTGGCTGTGTGAATTCAATCGCAGTGGAGTTTATGAAAGGCACGTGTAAGAAAAAATGGAAACCAATAAGTAGAAATGATGAAATATAACTTTAAGAACTTCTTATTTTTAGATTATATTACGCTTAGAATAACGTTATTCTTATTTTAAAAATAATTGTAAGAGTAATTGATTTTAGAATTAATTTTTACTAAATTATCTGCTGAAAGAAACTATTAAGAACTTCGCAATTTCAATTAGCACAAAGAGCTTAGCATATCTATATATATCTATATATAAAGCATTTGTTCATTATTTTAGAAAGATATGAAGAGTATACAGTGATACTGTGGGCTTCAAAGGTAATGGAACAATATGTTCTTTAAAGTTCATCTTCAAAACTAGTAGTAAGGATAAAACTCATAGCTTAAATTAATTGTAGCAATATGCTTTAAGAAAACTTATGCCAAAAACGACAGCCACCACTTTCATTTTAAAGAAATTGGCACTTATATAGGAATAAGAAAAAATGTGTAAAAATCAAATTTTCTCAACTTGGCGCGTATGCGATTTGTGCATAATTGCTGATTCTTCAATAATTATTAGTAATTTCATTGACAGTATACAGAAGAGTCTAAAAATGTCTTGGTGAAATCTCTCAGTCGATTTGTTAGAGAGGAGTGTCGGATGAATCTAAATGAGTTGATGCTTCCAGAGACATCATAGTACAATGACTATGGATCAGTTAAAATCTGAAGCTTTGTTTAAAATAAATGCTCCAGGTAGACTATTAGTTACAACATTCGTGGGAGGGAGACCACTTTGTTACCCTTTCGGTGTCGCTTTAGGAACAAGAATCTATGCTACGACTGTGCGAAGATATCTTGCAATGCAAGACGATTAGTTGTCTTTGTCCTTCTGAACCGACAACAGAAATGTGATCATTTATGTTGGACAAGATAATATTTCCTGCACCAGACAACAATCAGATTCTGTATTCTTCACAGATGAGTCCTGTTTCACACATTAAAAAGAGATTTAATATAATCTGCTGATTCGGAAGGAACAACATACGATACAAACTATCCCATATAGTTTAAAGATACTTTTACAGAGATGGCGGGTCCATGGTTTGGGGCGGGAAATCTTTGGGGAGAAATTATACTGATCTGGATGCAATCCGTGGAGGGACTTTGACTGATGTGAGATATCTTGCCTAGATACTTGATGGTTATGTCTTACTATATGCCGATGCTAACGGTAATGAATGTTTTTCTGGTGGATGAGATACGGAACCCTCATTTTTTTCATTGGCACAAATTCAAACATAATTTTATGAAATTTCTAATTTATTTTTCATCTTTATGAAAAAAATTCATTTTGTAAATCTTAGATTGCCATCCATTTATAAATCTCAAATATTTTCTTTAAAAAATATTTTAACATCAAATAATTTTTGAGTACTTGATCATAATATTGTAGCTTGGATAAAAAATAAAGAGAGTTAATCTAGATAAAAGGTACGTTACAACAGAACTTGAACCGAAAGCTTCATAAAAATGGCTTTAAAAACAAAAGAGAAGAAATTTCAAATAACAAGCTTTAAATATTTTTTAAGAGTACTGATTTTGTCGATTTTAGTTATTACCCACAATTTTTTGGTAAGAGAGTGAGTCATTTATATTAAACTTTGCACATAATACATATATGCGTAATAAAGATATACTATATTTATTCTTAAATCAATTTACTTGTGTATTTGCTCTGAAGAACTTTAAAACTTTATATCAATAATAATTTACAAAAATTTTAGAAGTAAAAAGAATCCGTAGAACAAAAATATTTCGAGTGTTAATTTTTGAAACAATCAATTCGATAATTATAACCCATTATTCTCGTAATGCGTAGTTAATATGTAATTTTGGTCTGATTATCAACTTTCACTGAAAATATTTCTCTACTTACACGTAGAATGATTTTTTTTAGATAAATAAGATTTTCTGAAAAACAAACATCGTATTTATGTTCCAGTTACTAAGTAATGTGCTCTTAAAGTGTTAATACTCTCACTATTCTTTCGAAATATATCCAGTCAATGAACATATGGAAAAATAGAAAAATAATCTTAAGCAAACACAACATCATCATCTCAAGCAAATATAAGGACTCGTATCCTTAGTAAAACTAATAAAAGTGTAAAATAGCGTAACAAGAGTTCTTTACACACGGTTCAGTAACCCATCCACTTGGAAATGGCGGTATCGGTATATTTTGAAAAGATGCATCAGGAGAAGGCGAAACTCATCTCCCCACTCTTACAATGCTATAAGGATTCATTAATGCGAACTCACAAAATTTTGGAATCTCATTCATAATACTGAAGTGTTAGGTTTATCACAAATGATAATCTTTCTCAAAACTTCCATTACTGAATAATTTATCGCTTCATTAGTTGGCGAAATATTTGCTCCTGTCGCCAATTCATCACTCCTACAGATTGTGAAGGAGTGAGACGCGAGAGCGACCGGTTTCGGCTGTTGATCCTTATAAATCAGGTTGAAAGGTGTTTATTTTATGGTTTGACGGAAAGTACAGCCATTTCTCAAGATTGAATAAAAGAGAAAAATAGGGTAAAATATCGATGAAACTTTGAAGTGGAAAAATAGATCATAAACGAAAGCAAAAATATTTAAAAAATGTTATAAGTTTTTTCCTTTTAGTTAAATGTATTAAACATTTTTAGCCTATAAAAATGTCCCCTTTAAAATATCTCTTACAGTTAAGGTAAATAATTTCTGTAAATGTCAGCTGTGACATAATTATATTATGTTAATGAAACTTCTTCGTTTTTAAGTTTTGTGTTTATCATTTTAATCATATTTAAGTTATTCTTGTTCTTAAAGAAATTTAAGTTTTCTAAGCATTGGCAGATTTTTTTTTGAAATATTTTCTCAAAATTTTGGGTTTTTTAATAATTGTAATTTATTATATGCTTCTGTTGAAAACTACATTTTTAATTGGAATCTTATGATAGGATGTTACCATACAAGTACACGCAAGAATTACGCGAGCGCATATTATGAACTCGAAATTTTATTGAATTGATTTATTGCAAACTTTACAGTTCCCATTCTATTTAATTAAATTATTTTCTGGTATATATTTTGAAAATTATTGAAACGCAATTAATTGATAAACTTTTAATTAAACAATAAATTTTCACTAAGCAAGACTTTTCCTTAATAATGTTTTACTAAAATAAGTTTTAATTAAGAATGAAATGTTGCAATTCCTTGATAAAACAAAGGCTAAAAAAGGCAATTTCTATTTATACGTAAGGAATACTTAAGTAATGGGGAGCAGTAATTGAACATCTGATAAATCTTTACTTTGCTACAATTAACATTGTACGAAGAAAGTGTCTTTATTGTATTTCACTTCAGTTCTTTTCCAAATGATAATTACTAACAGTTAATTAAGTACACAATGATACAACTTAACCACCATATCTGAGTTATTATTCTTATATTTATTTTAAATAGTGTACGAAGTTTTTTTTCCGTTAAAGAAATTAGTATATTATCACCCTTTTTAAGTTTAGGTTTACGAACGGATTAACAGGTCTAATTAACAGGTACAGGAAACCACGTAATTTCATAATAGATAAAATAATTATAAACAAAAGCAATTTCAAACATTTAGAAACATATGTGTCACAATGACGAGACATGTAAACCTATAAAAAATCTGAATGTACTCAGATTTTGTTTTCATTTGTATAAAAAAAAATCATGTTAGATTTCCTATCTTAAATTTATCTATAAATCTTAATACATGTTCCGAATATAACGCTTTGCATACGTCATTTTCCCTCTTTAACAATTTACAATATATATTTATTTTGATTATTGAAATACGTTTTCTATAATCGAACTTGGATATTTATTGTAAAGTTTATTTGAATTAATTGTAAATCAATATAAAAAAAAACTAAAATTAATAAAACCTCAAATAATTTTGCTATAAAGATGTGGGGAATGTTTTTTTTAATATTAAAAATAAATCAATTACGTCTTCAATATGTTTCAAAAATTCTTTTGAAAATGCAAACTAATCAGGAGTTAACAATTTTTTTTTCTTAAAATTTATTGATAGCTAGAAAATAATTAATCAAACACTTTTTGTGCAATTATTTGAAATTCAAAAAATAAATGACCCATTTAAAGGAATACAAAAGATTTTTAAATTTTAGTAACTCATGTAAATGAAAAAAAAAGGTAGGAAAAATAACCTCATTTTTTGAAACATGGCTTCTAAAGAAAGCCAAATTGAAACAGCGTGATTAAGAATTCTATCGCAGTTCAAAACCTATAGATTTTTTACGGACTCTGAGCTTAATAGGTAAAACAAAATAAGCCTCATTTGTGGTAAATAAAATAATTAAACTTAAATAGAAAATGGTAAAATTATGAAAAATGCCATTAGAATCTTCTCGAATCTAAAAGGCATGATATTAAGTTAAACCCGAGTGATAACTGTAATTTTGGTCGGCGGTATTTCTTTTTAGGAAGTAGGGAGGTAGGAAGTGTT
The DNA here is from genome assembly GCA_019973975.1 of Trichonephila clavata. Classification (NCBI taxonomy): domain Eukaryota; kingdom Metazoa; phylum Arthropoda; class Arachnida; order Araneae; family Nephilidae; genus Trichonephila; species Trichonephila clavata. The sequence goes on along the minus strand of BMAO01016357.1, from coordinate 78,045 downwards.
ATTATCTCCTCTCATTTACCTTTCAGAGCACTTTTGCACATTCAGATAGAAAGTTCAATTTTAGGGAATTCTTTGCATACTTAAATACAATTTCAAGAGATGAATATTGTGCTCATTGGATGAAAAAGAATCAATGAAATATAGTAGAATCATTGTTACAAAATAAACACACACACAAATAAATGAAACCTCATAACGTAAATGATTACTTTAAGTTATACATAAATTTCTTTGCATTTGGTTTGCAGATTTTTTTTTGTAGAAACCCTTTCCGAACATTTAAGATATTATACCTGTAATGAATGTTTTCCTTTTGAGTTTAAATTTTCATTATAAAACGAGCAAAAACACATGCACACAAACAAGTCTAATTAAATATCCCATATAGTACATTTCTGTTTTTAATAGAAACTTTTATAATATGAAAAATTATCTAAAACACATAAAGGCTTTTCTCATCAAGAACTATTTTCCATTCTCTAAACAGCCACCTGAATCGCTATACTCATTTTAATCCGAGCATATATAGAACAGTGACCACCCGTATTGAAACAAGCCCAAGGCCTCAGAACCCAAAATCCATCTCGCCATCTAATTTTAGATTAGAATATTTCTCCCTGCACCAACATTTGCAGTACTTAAATGCTCCCCCCACCCTTTGCAGTCTCACAATCTGAAAGTCAGCGAGCATCGAGCCAGGCAGTAAAATACCTTTTCCGGCTCAAGTTACCCTACAGCAGTAAGGCTCGGGCACTTCGGGTTTCGCTTTTATTGCCATCCTGCTGCAGAGACCAAGCGAGTCCTGGTAATTATTTTTAATGGGGAATTAACAAGCAAGGTGACAGGGACGACTCACGTTAAAATTTACTGAGATGGAGCTCTAAAGTTTTTGGAGCGAAGAATTATGTAATGAGTAAACGTTAACCGTTTAGAGTGATGGAAACCGTGTTTGGACTCGCGTTAATTTGGAAAAACAGTGTTTATTAAACCTTGTTTCTTTTTTATGCTCTTTTAATGGGTAATGAGTCCACTCGTGCATAATGAGGTACTCTCCTCTTGACACAATTGGATGTTAAAAGCGTTATATTCTTGACTTTGTAGTGGATAAAACTTAATTTTCGATTCGCTTGCTAAATTGAGGGATAGGTTTAAAGAAAAATGAAGAATAATTTTAAAAAAAAAACAAATAAAAATAGTATTTGATTAAATTTTTTCTGTATATACATGTACATAATTAATTTTTTCTGATGTTTTTTTAAAGTAATATTATTAGATGTGCTGTATATATATATATAAATTGAGTACATCAATTTTTAATTAGAACAAACTTTCATAGGTATAAAACTCTCAAATCTGTAAATGGTGTGAATAAAAAGTATACATTAATATACTAGTATTCAACTTTTTGAGACTTCGAAGTTCTATGCCTACACACAAAAGTTAACAAACAATCCATTAGAAATTCTAATTATAATCAAAATGCAAGTCTCAAACGTGGTTTACTATTTTAAAAACCAATATGTTTTACCAAATAACTTTGTTAATGAATTATTTATTTTCAAATTGAATTTATTTATAATTTTTTTCTTTCACCTGGAGATTTCAAGTCAATGTATCACCACCCTGATTGGAATCACAACCTTTATATTGAATACATTTACATTTTTATATATAGTGGCCCATTCTTCCTTCAACAAAGGGCAAGGATAAAACTTCTTAACGACTGTTCTGAATTGGGATTTTATTTTCGTCCCAGTCGTCTAACATGTGCATGGAGTAATCTCTGGACCCAAAGGTGATCAGTTCAAATACCAAAGCAGCAACCAAGCTCACTAGAGTCTAAGCAGCTTCCGCTGAACATTAAAGGCATATTTTCAGCATGTTGTTGAAAACTTGTTGTTATAACTTGAAAATGGTTGAAACTGATTTATTGAGATTTTTGCAAAAAGGATATTGGTTTTAGATTGATAATTTCTAGTAATACTTATCACGAATGACTTGGGTGTTCTTTTATTAAGGTTGCAATCAATTCTAGAATGCTTACTGAAGCTTTTGATCAACTCCGATATTACATATTGAAGGAAGTTTTCTGTCTGCACTACAAACTTAAACGTAGGATTACATTGAAACATCTTAGATTACCTAAAGAGAATTTGTAGATGTATTTTGCGGTGGCAATGCAGGTAGAGTTCTTGCAAATTTTTTGCTCTAATATCTAAATATTATTATAGTAAATTGCGGTAGAGAAACTAAAAGTCGTCTTTTAGCATTTGATAAATACAATTAGTATATTCCTTTTTTTAATATTAAATATCCTCACACATTTTCTTAATTCTTTATTGCCAAAACCTGTTAATTATTATAGTATTCTAGCTGATTAATGCTGATCGGGTTTTAAGATGGTCCCTAAGACACATGCAATTTGTGTGTATTCCCCTTGTTTCTTGTTGACAGGATGTTGTCGCATTCCTTAGTTGAGGGGTCACAACGGCTGGTCAGCAAAGTTGAATGAACTCATAATTTGGAAGAGTCGTCGCGAAATTTGTGACTCTGCGCTTGGTTCCTGACCAATGGTTAGGCAGGACCAAAGTGCGTGCGGATGAAAAAGGGGTAATTTGCCTCCACTTAAAAGGAGGAACCGGGACATTTCTCGGCAGATATTACGCAGATTTTAGACAGATTTACAGAGATTTAGAGAGAGATTTTACAGATTAGCAGAAGACCGATTACCATGATTTCAGATTAAGAGAGTTGAATTTAGGCCGTCCAAGTACCACCCAGCTCCATGCCTCCGTTTCAGATAAGTGGAATGTTGCTGTATTCTTATTCTAAAAATTGAATAGTGTAATTATTTTAACTTAGTAATGTTTTAAACATAATAACGATTTAACTTCATTTATTACTCTGATGAGTATGATACAAATTTTATTCAGATTTGGAAGAATTGTACACTTGATTCTCCAAAATTTATTGATAATTTTAATATTTAAGACTTGACGGTATATAAACTGCTTTGTATTTTTTTTTTCACTTACTTCGGTTGCAGTATAATTGCTGTACTAAGATAATTGTAAAAGGAGATAGAAAAACTCTTTTTGGATAAAAAAAGGACTAACTGTCTTCTAACGGATTTGTAAAGAAGTTTTACTACAGCCAAAGTAAACGAGGAAAAAATTTGTAGCATTTCATATGTACTGTTGTTTTAAAGGCAAAGCAAACAACTATGACTAAAAACAACTTAAAAAAGATTTTTTTTCTAAACACAGCTTTGATTTCGAAGACTTTATTAACTCCGTAGACACACTGAATAATAAAATTGAAGTTCTTATGCTTATATATAATAAATATCTTTTAAATAACGCAATAAAAAGTAGGAAATGTTTAATAGACTTGTTAAATTTGTGTTACAAGAATATTTTTTCTTGGTCTTCAATCGAAATTTTTACAAGCAAATTACGGGCTTGACTCTTGGTGATCCTTCCAGTAACTTCTTGGTCAGCCACTATTTGCATCTTTTTGAAATAAAACACGTTACATGAATACCTCTTTTATCAATTATATGGATGATTTGATTACTTTTGGTGAAAGTGAATTTAAGCCAAATTTATTACATTATATCTTGATTATCTTAACTCATTCGAAACTAATTATATAATTCAAACAAAATAGAATTTTTAAATTTAAATTTATGTGTATTGATAATAAATAATTTTGTAATATTTATTATAAAGGAGATGCCTTTAAACTACGTGTAAAAATTCAACTTTTTAAAATAACGGTTTACATATATATATTTGTAGTAATATTACATTAAAATTTTAATTGGAAATAATTTAACTACGCACAAAATAAGCAAAATTAAACAATATCAAGAAATGTTTTTTTATTGTTAAGGTCACGATTATCTCACAAATTTCTTAAAAACATATTTACATCCTTAATACATTGATATTCTTTGTAAATTTGGATTTATTTTTCAAATTCCCAAACCAACAATTTCAATTTTTTTGTGGTGTAGCTAAGATTTAGATTACTTTTCTTGCATTTTACTCTTTCTCACACATATTCTTTCAAAATTTTACAAAACCTATCAAACACCATAAACATGCATTTTTATGACATTCTGGTAAAGATGACGTATTTCTTTTTATGTGTTGCATAACGGGAAGTGGTAAATGGGTCCCCAGCACCGACGCTGTTGTATTTGATGAAGTTACATTCGGATTGATAAGCAATCAACCATTCTATTATATTTGTGCTATTAGCAAGTTAGTACATTATATGCTTACCTTTCAGATTGTAATAGTAAATAATATTATAAAAATAAGTAATATTAGCTTTTTTGATAATGTCCAAATACAGTGAAAATCGCTTAGCATGAAACTAAAGGAACTGAAATATTTTTTCGCGCTAAAAGAATTTCGTGTTAAAGAATGTTGAAAAAAATCATCAACAAAATTAAGTTTATTAGATTATATTTTATTTACATAGATTAGTATATATGTATATATTTAATAAAAATCAATGAAACAAAAACATTTATAAGAACTTAATGAAATTTAATACAGAATTTTTATTTTTTTTAAAAAAGGCAACATTTATTGAGTTTTTGGAAACTAAATAATTGTCAATAATTTGCTCGATATCGTTTATTTTGTTACTCATTTCACCATTGGAATGTACGTCTAAATACCTACGCATAATTTTCGTGATGTTCATCATTTCCAATGATGTGGGAATAGGAGCTAGATTATTCATTTTATTTTCAACGTCGGAATCTGCCTCAATGATATTTTTTTAGCTTTGAACAAATTCCAATATGTCTTTGTCTTCCATAATTGGGGCTGTACACACATTATCATCATCTACTGCAGAGGTTCTTAAAATTTCCATCGTTCCTTAAAATTTCCCTTTTTTTATATATCAACCTGACGTCGTGGACACCCAATATTTTGAACACGTCTCCCTGACACATGGCTGAGTTATTTAAATGCTATCGTATCGGTACGCCATGAATCCAATTCTTAATTTTTGCACAAAAGTTTCTACATTTTTTTTGAAAATATTACGCTGTAGTAATGGATATGTAGTTCCAACCAGTAGAAAAAAAACATGATTTAGTATTCTTGATCTAAATACATGTACAAGAAGAGCTTTTCACTGGGAGCAATTTAGTGATCTAGATAAAGATGGACATCATTCAATTTTTCCATGAGGCCTTTCAGAGTCCGTACAAGAGGAAAATTTAATTTTACAAATGAGAGAATTTCGCAGAACCCAGGGGTCCACGGACCACAGTTTAAGAGCCACTGATTTACTACAATGAATTATTCCGGCAATACAATATGACAGTCTAATCCGGCTGGCGTTTTCCGTATTTTGTTCGTTCCCAGAAAGGAAATATTTTCGTGTTAAGCGATTTTTGTTTCATGTTAAGAGAAAAAATGCATGCAAATGCATACTATTCTGTAGAGAATTTCGTACTATTTGGTGTTAATTGATATCTCACCGTAAGCGTTTTCACGTTAAACGTATTTTACTGTATTTGACATGAATTTATATTCCTAACACATATGTTAATGCATTGTATTTTGTATTAAAATGAGTGTTTTTTTTTGTCTGAAGGATAGAAGTTGGGAGCATCGACGAAAAACTCATTTTTTCACAATGCGATATATAAAGCAGGTTATCCATATGGCAATGCAGTTTAGAAAACAAAATAAGAAATACATAATTAAAATGCGTAACTGTTGAAATATTTTTTTTATTAATAAATTATGAGTTTATAGAACATGAAATCAAGAGTAAGATTACTTTTCTACCTGAAAATTTGTTTTTAGAAATTTTAACATATTTTTTTTCTTTGATTTCAGTCATGGCTTCCGAAGACGAAGAACGCTTAGTTCGCGATCTTTTCCGAGATTATAACAAACTGATACGACCGGTGGAAGTCATGAATAAGACAGTTGAAGTTCAATTCGGCCTATCTTTCATCCAGCTCATCAATGTGGTAAGTAGATTCGTCTCTAAATATAACTTTTCCTTTTTTTGTTTAAGAATATACTACCGGATAATTTTTGAAAAATATTTAAAAGTATTCACAATATATCATTGTACATGTTAAACTTTAAAAAAGATAATTGATACAAGTTTTTAAAAAGCAGAGTTAAAGGATTTCAATGCATAAAAAGATAACACTAAAAGTATTTAGAAGAGTTAAGAAAAACTTCCATCTCATAGATTTTGTTTTAATTTCCTGTTATATTTAGATGGTCTTTGTAACAATCTTATGGGGGGTATCCGACTCCTCACAACTTAAAAAAAAAATGGAGATGTGGATTTTTTGTTGTTGTTGTTTTTAGATTTGTTTAGTACATTTTAAGAAAAATATGCTAAAACTAAGAAGAGAAAAATAAATTATTTTTCTAAAATGGGAAAGAAATTGGTAAAAACTTACAAAAAATAACATAAACGTGATCAATTCTGTACCAAAAGTTTATGAACAAATTATCAATTTTTTAATTCTGACGTGTTACTATGTTATTCATTTTTGCAATGACCTTCAGGATAAGAAATATTTTAATTTTTACAAAAACTAGAGCAGTTTTTCTTAGTTATTATATGAAATTGCTTAAAAATAACAGTGATTATATTAACTTCAGGGACTATAAATTTTGTAATAAAACAGTGATTGATGAAAATGAAATTTAAAACACTTCTACTATTATATAGAAAATACACAAAAAATTTCAGCTAATTATTTTCAAAACTTTTTTGGCAATGGCTGGCTTCATTTAAGCATTAAAAAATACATTTCGATTAAAAAGCGTTTTAAAGCATGACATCTTGCTTAAAGTAAAGGCATCTGTTTTTACTAAAACACTTGTAGTTTTTGTTCTAGTGAACGGAAAATAATAAACTTTGTATTTTTGTAAAGCTAATAAAGGGGCCTATAAAGTTAAATCATAAAAAAATTGTCAATTTTTGGCGAATTTCACAATTTTAGGTAGTTGGATACCTTAAATACGAAACATAAATTTTGTGGTAAACTTCTTAATACCCACTCAATTGCCGTGCGTAATGCGTAAATACAAAATTATTGCTATATAGCGTAGTAACAATCTTGCATTCTCAGAATGACATATGATACAACTTTGAAAAATACTTGTATTAATTGAGATGTTTTAAAATTTTAAAACGAGATTAAAATTGTAAGCTACCATTAATAGTGCTACAATATGTTCTGTCAAGCCAAAAGTGTACCCGCACACTTTCAGTTTCAAAAGAGGTAGATAATTATTGTAAAAGGTCTGCTTTTAGAAAGATGTTTCTCAGGGTAATTTAACTACAATAGATTATATATGCCTAAATGTGGTTTAAGATAATAAATTATGTGAGAATTAAGTTTACGTGAGAAAAAAGCTGTTAAAGACTTCTTTTGTTTGCCAGAAAATATAAACCAAATATATAAGAAATCTATTTAAAAATTAAATAAAAAGAAAAGACTTCATTTTTGCTTAATTTAACGAATGAATGAATTGAAAGGTATGTAATAAATGCTAATATATTCGTAAAACTGTGATAGAAGTGTTTTGGAGAATAAAATTAAAACGAAGTCTTCATTTTTCTGAAACATGATATTAATATTTGATTATCTAAATAAGTCGTGAGAATACAGATTTTGATAATGTGTGAAAAAATATACAATAAAAAAACATTTAATTTAATTTCGATCTGCAATATGCTTTGAGATTAATCTTAATTCTTATACAAACTTAGATGATGTCCTCTTCAATTTAAGTTGGGAATTTTCAACGTTTTATCAAATGAAAGAAATGTTTAGCATTGTTTCATTTAGATAAAATTCTAATACACAGTAACAACCACGCTTTAGAACAGCCATTTCATTTAGAACTGTTCCCTCCTAATAAGTTTATCTTGAATTAAATGGCCAATCATAATCATCTTCGGTGAATCAAACAAAGGAAATTGCTTTCAATGACCACCAATTGGCATTCCCATGGCGAAAAGTCCGTCCAACCTTGGCTTGAAGCACTCCCAAATTAGGGAAAGGAGAAACGGGGGTGTCTTAATTTCTAGACTTCAGTCACTTAATGACATCAGGAGTCTAACGTAGTTACGTCAGGACATCCAGGACTTACTGGTAATTGATTAAACTGCTCAATTGCGGCTAACAAGAGTGATCCTGTTGCCCCTAGCAACGGCTCGCTTTAGCATAGAAATCCGGAACCTGGATTAATTTAGCCTTCTTCCTTTGATTCCAGGTCTTTTCGATGAGTGAATAGAAAGCAAACGTTTTCACCGTTTACCAGTCAAGATATATAAATTTTAATATTGACGATACTTCCACAAACTGCTAATTTGAGAGTTTGTTAAGTGTTTTGATCCAAGCGGTCGCTAATGAGTAGTGGAATTAAGTAAGAAAATCCGGGCACGTTGGCAATTCATAAACTGGATTTCGGGTCACAACTTATGTTTTTGATTAGAAAAGGCTTAATGAATCTCGTTACTGAATCCCGTTCTCGTTAATTAATTTGTATGTATGACTTTGCCTTAAGTATTGCTCTACTTGGTGCAATGGTGACATTAATTTGGTTTTTTGGAATTTTCGGAAGTTTATATCTAATTATTAAAGTGTATAGGTTCAGTGAAAAGATTGTGAAATAAAAATAGTAAACTATATTTCAAGAACACTGTTTGAAGCACCGCATAATGAATGAAATGTTACGTGTTTAAATTTTAACTGAAAAATATATGTTTGTTTAAAGCAAGGCTGACCAACCGTTTTGAGAAGAGTGCCATTATCTCATAAAACAAAATTGTGCGTGCCACTTTCAACTTTTCCAACAAACAAAAGAATATGAAAAGGTGAAAAATGTTACTCTTAGACTTATTATGGAATTTTTACACAAATAGCACATTTTTTTATGCAAGTATACATAGTGGGAATTTAAAATTTTTATAAATAAACAAAATTACAAACTATTGTTTTATTGTTCACAAACTTTTACAGGTTCAATCAGGTTATACAGGTTATTTTATACAGATTATGTATAAAATGAAAATAAGAAACTTGAAACATTGAAATCTAAATAATTATTTCTTAATATGGCTTCTGAATTAGAATTTATTTTTACCAAGTAAACTATGTTATGATTTGTATCGACGATGGTAACAAAATTAAGTTGTTTCAGGTGTGTATCAGTTAATTTTGAGTGATATTTTGATTTTACTATGTTCATACTTAAAACATTTGTTCAAACATATGTCACAATCACATGTCACTGATGCTTGTTGGTACAGCTTTTAAAATTTAACATAATTTGTATCCCTTGCAGTTGAAGTGAGTTCTTTATACAGTCTACTCTCGATAACTCGAAGTTGGAAGGACCAACGAAAAGTTATTAATTAACAAGAGGGTAGACCCCCCCAAAAAAAAATATATGAAGATAATTTTTTTCCTAACACATTTAAATTTGAAACTATATAATAAAATAATAATTGTACATATGTATCAAATTAGTTCAAAGTATCTTTAAAAAGTACATAATGTACAGTATAAATACTATACAGAAGTTAAAAGTCTTGAAATAAAGAGTACATTTATGTATTAAAAACAATTATTAAAAAAATACATACTGTACATAATTTGTATATTTTGAAGAAAAATTGGTTATCCTTAAAAATCTGTTTGTTATCGGTTCCCTCAAACCCAAGCAATCCTCAACCCAACATCAATGGTTCTTCAAGGCAGGGTCCAGTACGGCCCATACAGTATTTGGTGCCACATGCCATAAGACACACAGATGAGTCATTAATCGTTATGTCACTCCGACGCAAAAAATAAACAATCATACGCATTCTTCTTTAAAATAGCGGACTATTCTTTCTGAACACATGTGTAGCAAGGTCACTTGTTAAACGAAAGAAATGGACGGCTGATAACAAGTGCTACCGGTCTGTTGTCCACTTGAAGAAAGAAAACAATAGATATGTTTTTTGTTTGAAGAACCGGGAAACAGAAAGAATGGATTGCAGACAGACGATTATCAAAAGGTCTGTGTTACAGGGAAGACACGAAGAGACAATACAGCACAAAACATGTAAGCTCCAATCTATTTGCTCCAGGACTCTACATGATAGTGAGTGTTCGAATTGTCGAGAGCTATATAAGATAACTTCGAATTATCGCGTGTTGTAGTCTGACCAGCCGCAGATTTTACTTCGAAATATTGAGTGTAACAAAACGTATTGTTTTAGTTCGAAATATCAAGAGTTTTTCTAGGGGATGAGCATATACTTCGAATTAGTGAGAGGTTCGTATTATCAAAAGTTTGAATTAGCGAGAGTCGACTGTATTTGCTTTTCAGTGTAGTTTGTTGAAGATCAATAATTCCGATTTGGATTTGAGGGGCGTAACAAACAGCATTTTTTTTATCATCTAGAAAATCATCAAATGTAGCAATGAATGAATCTTGCAAAGTTGATATTAAATTTTTAAACCTATCATATATCGGAGAATTCTTAACTTTGGTATATAATTCCTGTGAAGTGAGTTAATCTTCTTTCTCAAAAATCGAGAAAAAAAAGCATAAAATTGTTCACAAAAGAAGATTTATGATTAGTCAGGGTTGGAAAAGTACAATCTTTTCCTTATAACCATAAATTTAAATTACTTAAATGCCCCTTCTAAGAAAAGCTAAATCCTAAAGGCAGTTTTCATTCTTGAGTAAAAAATACTTTCTGGGAAGTTAGTCCATTGTTTCTTCCAGATTTTTTAAAACATGCTCCATCAAATTCCAAAGTCTTACGAGTACATTTCCTGCGAAAAGTCAGCACACACAACAATGAAGGAGTATTTTCTAACCTATAATTTTCTATGTAATTCACAATTAAGTATATTTAATATAAATTTTCCCGATTTCTTTGTCTGACTCAACCACATTTCAATAAATCAGTAAAAAAAAATTGGTATTTATTATCTTTTCAAATTTTTAAGATTTTTCGGTAAGTCTTTAGTACCATGTTATAACTCAGCCATGCCACGAGTTGGTCACTCTTGGTGTAAATTCTAAAATAAATAAAAATATAAATTAAAAAGAAAATGTGGAAAATAAGTAAATTTATATTTAAGGAAAATATGCTTACGGAATAAATTGTTATTTCTTTTGATGTAAATTCAGCCAAAACTCTATGTTTGGAGCTCTTATGTATATAGAAAATGTCTATATATATATATATATATATATAAATCCAGCTTTTTTTAAAAAAATTCTTTTGGGTCTCTACAAAAAAAAATATTCAATGTATCCAAGTTTTTGAAGGGGAATCTGGAATTTATTTTTATTGAAATCGCAATATATTTTCTGACGAAAACAACTAACAATACATAATGAAAAGCAGCAATATCAGAAAAGGAAGAAAATGAGTGAAGTTGACTTAAAAAAATAAGAACATATGTATTCCTTATGATTTTTAACAATACATGAAGAAAACTCAGACCTCAATATCCAGAATATCATTAATATATAATTTTATGATACTAAATATATCTGCATATCTGTAATAATTTGCTTATAGTTGTACATCATAATTTACGTGTGATATACTTTATTATTTTTAGGAAAAAATCATCGTTATATATTTTGAACGAAACATTTTTGTTACCATTATAGGTCACTAGTAATAATTTGATGTATAAATAAACTGATTTTTGTGTATGAAAAATCTTCACTTCAGATTTTTACTGAAACTATTTTGATGCATTGATGCTTAAATTTATTTCAGTTTTCATGAGTGATATTGGGCTCAAATATTGTCATGGAAGGATGAATTCGGCTTAAAAGCATGCTTTTAAAAAAAACAAGAGATTTTTCACGTTATTTAGCATGTTATTTAATATGAAATGTTTTAAAGCTTAAGCAATTAAATTCCAGAGAAATTTAAGCAAAAGCTGCCTATGAAAATAAGAAAGTAACGAAACATTTGAGAAATGTATGTAATGCATTTAATAAAATGTAGCAGGCAACTGAGTTGTAAAAAGTAGATAATTTGCATAGTTTTATTTTATTTTTAATTTTATCTAGACAATTTTATATGGTTTTATTGGAAGAAAAGCATATACATATACGAAAACTTTAATGCAGCTAATTAGACCTTAAAGCAGCGTTTCTCAAACTGAGGGGCACTCCCTTCCCTAGGGGGGCGTGATATTTCTACGAGGGGGGCAGGAGCATATTGAAAAGTCGAAAACAAAAGATTATTTTAAAAAAATATTAATTTACTGAAAGTAAACAAACAAAATACCTTCGGGCAAATTAAAAAACAAAATATACATTTACACTGATATAATATTCTTATAAATGTATCAGTACTGCACAATGTTTTTTATAGTTAGTTTAATACTACTAGTAAAAAAACATTAATAATTACTAATTACCCCCATGGACTTGTCATATATAAAAAATTATATATAAAAATTAACATTTATCTTAATAATTTGTACGGCTTATAATTGTTCCCTTAACTCCTGAATTAAAGTCACGTGATTCTCTCCCCAACGCCCCCATTTTCTACGTAGGCACGCGTAAGTGTTGTATTGGAGGGGGGGGGGGCGGAGAAAGAAAAGGAACAAATAAGCAAATCCTCTGAAATAAGTAAATCCTTCGCAAACACACACTGTACGGGTCCTTTTATTGTATTCCATAGTCTTCGGAATAATTTTATGAAAAGCAGTGCACAGAAAATATCGTAACTCGAAAAGACGCATATATACGTCCGAGACAATTAACGCTTTGGTTGAGCAAGACGTTTATATACGCCAATGGAACTTCAGAGGTTAAAGTCGCATTGTAGTTTTTAGTGTCAAAATGTATTATTGAATTAAATACATTGTTATTGTATGGAGGGTGGGGGGCGTGGCGAAAATTATGATTGAATATTGGTCGCAAATATTGAAACTTTGAGAAGCACTGTCTTAAAGCACAAATTCAAAAAAAATAATAAATTAAACTCGACAGGAAAATATCATATTCAATGTCAAAAAATTAAAAATTTAATTACTTCATATCAGATTTCTTTAATGAAAAGACATGGAATATTTTTTTAATAAACTGTATGAATTATTAACTTTTTTATGGTACTTCGCAAGATAAAAATAGATATTTAAATAAATATATTTTGGTAAACTCTCTCGTATTTACAAATTATTTGGCACTTTCACACATTTATTTTTGAAATTTTTTTTGCAATTTTAATAACTATTACATACATTTTAAAATACTACCATTTTAGCGAGTTATTAATAATGTTTTTACATTTAATAAGCCATACATATAACACAGCTAAGTTTGTGTACATTTTAATGTAGAAAGAAAAGAGTTGGTTTTAATGTTGATTTCATAAGACATAATGGCGAAGAATTTTGCATTAACAGAATAAAAATTTCATGTTATTTATTTCTTTAAAGACTTTTAAAAAACGTCGATATATAATTTTACATTAAACGCAACCGAGTTCTATTTTTTGATGAGGAAGTTTCATCGAAAGGACTTGCTACACTTATTCTAAATTAAAATATTTTTAAAGTAACAAATGCGGATAAGAGGAAATATATTCTTTTGTTAACAAACTCTTTGTTTGAAAATATCTGAATGAGTTCATGTTTATTGCATTTGAAAATCTTTTCAATCCGCCTCCTATTAGAATTAAGTGAACAGAAAAGGTATTTACCGAATTATTTTTGAATCTGTATAATGCCACTTAACAATCACAAAAGAAGAAACTGAAGGAAGTCTTTTAAGCCATTCAATAGATTTGATACTTCATGTTTATCTAATTTTTCATTCAAATTGAATTATACGCGGAAGTAGCTGTATCTTATTCATACGCATCATTGTGTCCATATTATGAGAGTAATTGCTGCAGTGTTAGTATTTCATTTCTATGAATTGATTTGAATTTTTAATCTTTAAAGCAATTTATTCCTTTGTTATTGATAAATATGACGTTAAAGGCTATGAAATTGAGTTGGTGTATTTTAAAGTTTGAACTTTTAAGCTAATTTTAAAAATGATTCCTTCCATATATTCTAAAGATTTATATTTATATCTTAAACTTTTCTAGGGTTCTTCATAATTTAATTTTGAACAATTGTTCGAGATTGGAATTAAGAACTTAATTTGTTTGAACAATTACAAAATCTAATAATCTTGTAAATTTGTTTTTAAAATTTGAAATACTTCTATATAAATAGTGATAATTTGAAAAAAAAATTCTTTTTAAAATTTCTTTAATTTGTAAAAAAGTTTATTTAGTCTTAGTTGAATATTTTTTTTACATTCATTTCCCCACACATCTTTATTAAATCATTGAAAATTATATTTAGGGTATTCGACTATACGCTCGGAAACCCTAAACTGTCCACAAAGACTGTTCAAAAGTCCTTCACCATTTTCTAAATGCAAAAGTCCAATTAAAATATCAAATTGTTGCCAGTCAATAAAACAAGGCAAAACAAAATATCAGAAATTGTTCTAAATTTATAACGGGATGAAACTACTAAACATTTCTTTAAGGGTATATATTAAGAAGCTATCTTCCGGTTTCTTTTGATAGATGTAATATTTTAAACACCTGTAAATTTTTTAATTACTGTACAATCGAAACAAATACAGACGTCAAAAGCTTATTTGAATTTTAAAATAATAAAATAAAAAGAAAACGGGAATTTTGACCAAAAATAATATTTTAAATGTAGTCAGATATATTAAGATAGATTTTCTAAATTAAACATTAAATGTAAGTTGTTAATGAGAAAGTTCTAATTATCTTAGTAATGATTAAATATTATTCAATTTCCTTCTTTAAAACATAATAAAGTAGAAGGCTCATGGTTTTGCAAGCCATAAAGAAGGCTGTTTTTGATTGAGCCTTTATTTTGTTAAATTATTTTCAGTATTTCTTCCAAATATTTCTGTTTTAAATGAAGAATATCTTGTTTCTTTATGATTATAAATTTAATAATAAAAAAAATATTTATTTTAATCTTGCTTCTTTCAAATTTTTATAAAGAATTCCTCAAGGCATTTATTTCAGTATTTTAAGAAAAAGCTAATCTTTAATGGTTGCTGATCTATAACCTAAAATTTTATAATATTAGATAATATACATATTATTTTTGTAAAAAAATTAGCTTACATAATACTATACTGTTCGAATTAATTGGGACAAATGGAAAAAAAGTGATTTTTTCTAAAACCTTAGCTTTTTATTATTACATACCTTAAATAAATTGAAAAATCTGTATATTAGTACGAAATATGTCTTCCTTTACCAGAAATGACCTTTTCAACCCGTCTTGGTATTGATTCCTCTAGAGTAGCACATATGTTCTTGATTACATCATCTTGGAAACACATAGCCCTTTTTTATCATTTTATCTGTTGTCGTGCGATTCATCTTAGTGAACCGATTCTTGAGAATATGCCATCAGTTTTGAATAGGATTTAAGTCTGGGGAATTTTCAAGCCAATCGAGCACTTTTATTTTATTTTCCATGCAAAAGTATGGATTAATTTAGAATTGGGACATGCTGAAATGTTCCATCTCAAATGTTTCCATCAATATGGGATAATCCTACTACATAATATTTCTATATATTTGACAGAATTCATCATATATTTAAGGTGAACTAAGCTTCCAGGGCAATTTGTTGGAATCCCCCCCCCCCAAACATCTGTTTAGGAGGGTATTTTACAATCTGTTGGATATAATCTGGTAACAAAAGTTTGAACTTCACTTCGTCTAACTACACTTGATTTGTATATCCTTACACAAATAAATGTTGCATTACTCAAAATCACCTTCTTCCAGTCGTTAACAGTCCATAATCAGTACTTTTTGGCCCATGCTAAGCGTTTTATCATTATTTTCTGAGTAAGAAATAGTTTTTTCCTCTCAGTCTTGTTGCCTTAAGGCCACCTTCTAGAAGCCTTTTCCGTGCATTTTAGGTACTCACTTCAACACCATTATCCAAAAAATCCCTTCAAATGTCTATGCTTGTCTTTCTTGGACTTATTTTGCTACTTCTTATTAAAATTTTATCAACTCTTGGAGTAGTTTTCCACTTACTCCTTAATTTTTCTTTTCTTTTTGGAGATGATGATCCAGAATTTTGAAATGTTCTTATAACTGCCATAGTTATATCTCTCACGATCATAGAAGTGTGTTCATTGAGAGCAATTTATTTTAAAACGGTTCCTCGGAGTAATATCCATCTTTGAACAATTAAAAGTAATACGTCTTATACAGAACGCAAAATTGAAATTACCATCTGTTCCACTGAAAAGCTCACAGCTGAGCTTCTGATACATTAAAATGAATTAATTATAGTCACAGAGTCGATCTGTCACACTAGCTAAAGACAGATATAACGGGCTTGAGTCAGGACATCACTAGTAATCACATACCTACTCAAACAAGAAAAACATGTTTGTTCCAATTAATTCGAACAGTATAGTAGTTAAAATCTTATAAAATATTGGATTCATTAAAAATATATCTATAATGGCAATATGTTGAAATCGTCCTAATTATGTTTTAAATAATTAAAAATGTTCTTCAAGTTAAAATATTTCTCTCCTTCTACTGTGTAACATGATTTCTTACACTATTACAATGGAACTCGCTTATGCAGGTCTATTTAATCATTCATATGTGTTATATATTTACATATATATATAAATTTTTTGAAGGTTTAAGATATGCCTTTAAGTAGAAGTTTTAATTTAACACTAAAAATACGCAAAATATCAGCTATAGATCTCTCCTATTTCTTATATAAATACAGATTCAACACTTTTTAAATCCCCTTTTTTGTAATGTTCGTTTGTGAATATATTAGAAATATTCAGTACATGCACTTAAAAAACTGTAATAATAAAAAATACAAGTATAAGCGTGTAATAAGATAAATTACACGCTTCTTATTTTAATTCTATTTCAATTCAACATATGATTAAATCTAACAATTAGAATTTAATTAAAAAGTTGAACATTTTCTTCTGAATAAATATATAATGTAATAAAATTTGTGTATGTTTTAATAGAATATATTTAAATTTGTTATTGTAGATGACAATTGTTAATTAGTTTCAGGTGATTTATTTTAATAAAATTTAACTGAAACACACACACACACATAAGAAATACTTTGTAAAATAGCATTTTACTCTCGAATAACAAATAGATATTTATAAAATGATTTATGACGCTTTTCCTTTAGCAACAAATTTAAATTTTATAATTCATATTCTGCATGACATCAGTATATTAATAATTTGTTTTACCGAAAAAAGTGTATTTAAGAATGAGCGAAGAAATTTAAGAATGTATTTGCAGTAATACATTTTTGCAATCATATTTAATTTAATTTCAGATTTTTTTTGGTACTTCTCCCAATTTGTAATATTGTAGAATATTACTGCACTAATACATAATAGTTTCAAACTTAATTTCCTTTTATTTAATAATAATCCTATGAAAAACAACTACTTTTCCAATGATTTGAAAGTTTGCAATTTTTTAAGGCATTTATCATCCTTGTAAGAAAATTATTAAGAGAAATTATTTTGTTATAAAAGGTACAATAATATGTTTCGTAATATGTTTAAAAATTTTATTTAATTTTATTTTTTTCGCAATATGTAAAAAAAAAAATGTTTAAAATTTTTTATTATAAAATACTAAGAATATAATGGAAAGAAAATTTTCATATATAAAGCTTTGAAATATGTATTATGTTTTAACAAAAAAGGGAACAAATAACGAAAGTACCGCGTTAACTTGTTTGATTTACTTCAAACAGCTACAAAATAATAAACATTTTCAAGCAAATTTCAACATTAAAGAATATAAATATTTCTCATTTATATTGCATTTTTAATTAAAAATTAATTATCTTTGGTAAAAATTAAAAATGGAAAGGCATTCTAATACAAAATGAAGAAAATTCTATTTTGAGCTTTCTTTTCTTTTCATATGAATTAAGAACTCTCATTAAATTATTTTGAGGAAGTAAACTGTTTGATTTTATTTTTCAGAACGAAAAGAATCAAATCATGACTTCGAATGTTTGGCTGCAATTGGTGAGTATAAAAGTTTATTCTTTCTTTTCTTTTACTTTTCTTCTGTATCCTTTTCTCTCCTTGTCTGAAGTCCGTCCAGAGAGAGAATCCTGTTCAACTTCAATTAAAGCCATAAAGCTCGTCCTAGCAATCGAAGATAACTACATTTGGAAAAGGTTCTACTTCTTTTAACTCAATCCTCTCATTAATTGTGCCCTTTGGAACCGTTTTTCTCTGTTCTTTTTTCCTCTCTCTCTGCTTACACCTTTTCCCCTCCGTCTTTTTCTTTTTTTCTAGATTTAATTTTGCTTGACCGAATGTTGAAATGGCTTGATGGGAGATTTTTCAGTTTTTCTATTTTCTTACTTTCTTTTTTTCTCAGACGTAGTCATTACAAAAGATGGATTTTCTTTTATTTAAATTTCACCGACCCGATCTGAAGTAGGAGTGGTATCGTTAAAGCCCAAATGATATGGGATTTCTTCATTCCTCGGATTGTTTCAGCTGATAAGGTTCCCTTTAATCAACTCCCCCCCCCCTCTAGAATTTAAAAAAAAATCACAAAGTTAAGGTTTTCTGCGTATTCTTCTACTTTTTATAGTTAAATTTGAAATATATATATATAAAAAGTATGATGATTTTTGCTTGTCGCTAATAGCTCACTTTTTTGCAATCGTTTGAAAGAAAATCGTAATTGGTTTGCTAAGTTGCCCAATCAGAAAGTCTAAAGTACTCTCTTGTGAATTTTGGTGTAATGACGATTTTGGTAAAGAATCGAAGGAGTGCTTTATTTGATAAAACTTTTAGAATGGTAGAATTGGTGTGAACATTTATAGAACCATGTTAAGCTTTACTATTGAAATACACCTAATTTAAAATTTAATGAAGTATTTAATTTTAAAATGTATTGAGATATTTAAAGTGAACCTATGTTTAAATTGCATACGTAAAATTAATAAAAATTTGGTCATTCTGCATAATAATGCCTAATTGAGCTAACTTAACGATCAGAAATCGATTATGTAATCATGTGTTCTTTTAATTGATATATTTAAAAGCAATAAATGCCTATTCATCTTAAATTCATAAATTATTAAAACTAATTTATCACTCCTATTTAGAAATATTAATAAATTTTATATGCTTATAAGAGAAAATTAAAGATTTTATTCCATATTTTTATGAAGAATCTTGAGATTAATAGCTGAATTGTGTGTAGATGAATTTATTGTATAACACTTAAATTCATCACACACACAAATATATTTTTATAAACAGTTAAAACTTTAACATTCCTAATTTGAAAAACAAGAAATTTCAGAAAAAAAAAATTTACAAATCACATTTGCAAAGTTTTTATCTTGAATGGTAAGGAAATAAGTGATTTTTTGTTTGTTTGAGAGCTCAAAATAAATAAAAGTAAATCATACATCTCTCTTGAATTCTTTTCTTAAGTACAATCTTCTAATGAAGGAATTCTCTTAAATTTCGGACTATTTAGTAATTTATAAATTTTTTTTTTGTATAACAGTAAAATTTTTATAGGAATCGTCCAATAAACTGAATGATAAATAGTACCAATAATCTTATATCTAGAAAATGATACATGTATTCCATTATATACTTTGAAAAATATTATCAGAGTTTAAAGGCAATATAAATATGGTGATAAAAATATTATCAGTTTTTATATATAACAGTTAAAGTTTTAGGAACCGTCCAATAAACTGAAAGATGAATCTTTGAACTAGAAGATTATATATGTATTCCATTATATATTTTGAAAAATATCAGTTTTTTAAGGCTATATAGGATTTAAAGCAATATACATTCTAAAGTTTTCTTTAGTATGTTAAAAGAAAAAGAAAAGATATTGCGTATAATGCACTTAACTGAAGTGAAAAACTAATAATGTTAATGTATGCAAGTTACTTGGCACGACAACATTTGGAATATGGATTCTTTCTATACATATTAAATTTTAAAAGTCAGTGCAACAATTAGATGCATTTAAATCACTATTACCAAATTATAATTATATATTTTTATTATCTCATTCTATATATCGACCTATGAGTGAGAAGTCAAATACAACGTGGCTAAGGTTACAGTAATAAACCATTCTAACTTCTCTAATCAAATTATAACCTATTACTCATCATTATTTTATCTGCATTTGTATTACTTAGTTATATTTAAGGCGATATGGTACCCTAAAAATCATTAAACAGTCGAAAATTTTTTATTAGCTTATTTGATACCTCAAATCCTTATAATCATGCCTGCAAAATTTCAAAGCTTTACCTGCATTTTTTATCAAGTTATGGAACAATGTTTGATGCTGGACAGCAACTACCAGCCCGCATTGCAGATTATCTGCTAGAAAAGAGCCTGATAAAAAATGAATCAATTATTTTTCTACCGAGCGTAAGTGAGAATGACATTATATATGCAGTAACAAATGATTTCAAGAAAAATTGTGCAATTCATGCAAAAATTCTAGTTCTTCTACTGTTTATTGAAGAGCAAATGGATTTGGTCAAGATTTAAAATTTGTGCGGGCTTTTTATGATATTATTATGAATGAAATTAAAACTTCAAAACGGATTATCCCAAAGCACAAATAGTAAATCTCATTTTGATTAATCAGATAATTAAAAATCTAATTCGCAAGAATGGAAAAACTCTCCCATTTTTATATACTTGTTTTTGGTGGTATAAATATATCCCATGTGTGTGAAATTCAATACTTTTATTATTAAAATGTTTTAAGATATTTATTTAAACAAATGCATATATGAAGTTCTTAGATTTTGATATATTTTACCTATAAATTGTTGTTTCATTTTGCTTTCATTCGTGTACAATATTTAACATACAAAGGCTTTTAAAATCATGGAAATAGAAAATAAAGGCATAAACATCTTTTGTACATGTTGTGTATTAGCTCTGAGCATGGAATTAACTCTGAAGTGTGTGTATTTATTTTTTTTAATAATTATTAAGGTAAAGATTTATGAAATATTGATCTTTCATTCGTTTTTTTCTATATATTTATTATGACAGTATACTGTTTAATTGTTCTACATTTGTGCAATTTTTCATGGTAAGCAGTTTTAAAAAAGCTAATTAACTTTTCATAAAAGTTTCAGACTATTCGATAAATATTATATCACGCTATTCATGGAATGAAAACATCAAACTCATATTTCTCCATGTTGAATTTTTGTGCATATACTGTTATTCAAAACCCTAAGGCTTTTTTAATAGTTGAAGTATGGGTTTGAAATTTTTTATACATGTTCTGAAATGTATGTTTTGTAAAACTGTGCATGGAATTCGCTCTAACATGTTTAGTACTTTTTCTAAAAAATTTCAAAATGAAAATTAATATTTTTTTGAGAATTTTTGGAAGTTTAACTATAAAAAAATTAATAAAAAATTAAAGAGCAGCAGCAGAAAAAAACCCATGCACAGTTTTATGTAGTATATTATAAGATACCTGAAAAATTTTTTTTGAAAAAAAAGAGACGTATTTAAAAAAGCCTTAGGAATTTGCTTAAAAATGTTCAAAAAATTTAAATTTTACAAACATATTGCAACAAATTAAAAATTTTTTTGTATGGAATTTTTATTAAATATTATCCTTTATAAAATACAATTAAAACCAAACATGAAATATTAAAAATAAAAAAAATTGTGTGAAGATGGTACCATATCGCCTTAAAAATTACGAATATATTTTATTTGTTTTATTTCACTATATTATTACTTAGATTAATAAAAAATGTCATTGAAGAAATATCAAATAGGTTAACAGATTTGATTTTATAATCGAGATTTTCAATAATTCTTTTAAAGCATTAAACTAAGCTAAAAAGGTTTTTTTTGTCAAAAAAATCCCCTTTTTTTATTTTAACATCCTAAAATTCAACTAATTAGCTTTCTAAATTATTACTTATTTCATTTGTGATAAAATTCGAAAAAATTATACATATGTTTAAAATACTGCTACATTTTCCCAAACAAATCGCTTACAAAGTTCAACTACGTTTTTTTTAGAAATGTTTTTTCTAAAGTTGATCTATCAAAATGTGGTATCTCGAGAATAAGCAGCATGAGCTGGCATGAAATTTCTCATACTTAGAAAATGAACAAAAGTTGTACAACTGAATATATTTTAGTGAATTTACAATTGGAGATCGCTTTAATAGTATTGAAAAATCATCTAAAAATACTTGTTTGTCGATACTACTAGCTATAACTTTTGAATCAATTGAAGTAATTTAAAGTTTGTAGTTCTTTAGTTACTAAAGCTGTATTTATAGAAAATGTGTTGCAGCATATTTTTTAAATAAAAATGTATAAAATATTCTTTGAAGTGAAATATTTGAAGCACTGTAGAATTTGATTAAAATTTACTTAAATTTTTAAAAAATAGCTAGACATAACTGAATTTTTTAAAAACATTTTGCATAAAAGTAAATCTGCAAAGCGAACAAAAATAAGAGGTTTTTTTTAAAAAATTAAATAAAAATAAATAAAGGCAATGAATTTAGCTGGATGCTTTAAATAGTCATTTCAATAAAATTATATTAAGTGTCCAAAAAGTATGGCTACACTTTCAAATGTTAATTATAAAGAAAACAAAAATGGCAGTTATAGAGACTGCCGATAGAAGTGAAAACTTAGAACTTTTAGTATTAAAATTTGAAATTTCATAATGTTTGAATTAAAATTATCAACATCAATCTCGTTTTCACATCTATTGACACTCCGAGCAACAACTAAATGCATGCTTATATGGTTTTTTATTATTCAAATATATAACGGGCTGTACAAGATCATGACAAAATATAAATACAATTCAATTGAAATAACATTAACATACACTCATATTATTTATGGATAGTATTTGTATTTACTTAAATGTCAATGTACTTGACTTTTAACATTATTTTAATTGTTTGCATCATTGTCATCATTAATTTCAACAATACTTAGACTTTTTGTACTTTCAATTATTTCATTTTGTTCTAAAAAAGATACAATAGGCTTATGGCAACTAAAGTAAGAAAGGAAAATGTTTAATTCAAATTTATCAAAGTATCACGTAAGGACCGTATCGATCGTCGTTTCATATTTTGTTGTACTGAGTTTTCGATCATTGGACATATTTAAATTAAGTGTTTCATTTAGAAATTCAATTAGTGGTAGATTTTTATCATCTGCAAAGTTAACATTGCAGTCTCCACTTAAAATCATCGGTACATTATCATATTTTTCGACAAATCTTTTTTCGAGTATTTCGGAACCTTCTTTTGTATAAATCATCAAATTTTCGAATAAAAATTGTTGTATCTGTCTCATAGATTTTGCAGGCGAAATATAAACGGCAACCTTTAATGTATGTATCTCCCATTCTCGGAATCACAACGAGCAATGCACAGAACATACACATTGAACTTTTATCTAAATCCATTCAACTTCACTTATAAGATATACACAGCACTAAACGTCAGCTGTATAGCTACAGATATACTGCTATAAGCATGTCGGTGACGCGAACGCACGGGATTTCACCCATCCAAAAAATGTCTTAGGCGAACATCAAACTGCGCGTGCGCCAGTCAGAGCATGTCAGTGACTGGACCTCATAAGATTTTCCCCTACCAAAAAGTGCCCAACGCCGCTAAAGAAATTTTCACTTCAATAAAAATATTCACTTACTGTTTTTTATGTTCAATTAGGAAAATACCAAAATTTTCTTAAAATGCTTTATTGCACGAATTGAATGTGCTCACTGTTGTTCGCGCAAAACACACCGTGTGAGTACGGGATTTTTAACTTGTTCTATAAGAAATTGCAGGATCAACACTCTGATTGGCCGCTGTGATTCAACGTTCCAGTTCTTCAGTTTAACGAATTGGAGATGGGTAAACAATATTTATCACTTACGTTGATGAACGAAACGTTTCCTCTTCTGAAAACAAGACGCTTTGTAGAAAAGTTTCATCCTTCTCTGTTTTTTTGTAACATTTCTGCTGCAAATTTTTGACAGTTATTATTTCAAATTTTGACATTTAAATTCATGCAACAATTGAAATTCATACTCATAAAGCCGCAATCTTTTATGCACAACATCATGAAAAGTTGATTTCGGTATTTTGAATTGTTTGATTTACGAGGACTACGTCGAAAGCATTCTGCAATTCGTATAACACGTTATCGTAGATTCTTCTAGAGCGTCCAAACTTAGATTCTGACAATACGTTATCGGTCCTCACATATCTCTCATGCCACCTATAAAATGAGGATCTCGAATATGGACTTCGATTAAAAGTAGTCCAAAATTTGAGCCGTACCTATTTTGCAGATTTTAATTCAACAAACCATGCAACACCTTGTATTTGTTCCTGTAGTGAAGCAATTTTGAAACGAGGATGTTGCAAACCGTAGATATAACGATATCTAGTTTGCATTTCATTAAACAGAAACTTTAATCTTTTCTTTATGGAACATAAAAATTGTTAGTGAAAAAACTTTGGTTATTTATTTTTAATTTATTATTGAGAGTATAGCCATACTTTTAGGACACCCTATTTTATAGAATACAATGTGCTATACCAGCGTTTCTCAAACTGTGGGGCGCGCCCCCTAGGGGGCGTGATAACTCTATAAGGGGGTGCGAGTGTACCAAAAATAAAAGATTATTTTAAAAAATTATTAATTTACTGAAAGTTAGCATAATAAAATACATTCTGACATAATAAATAAGGAAATACACATTTACACTAATATAATACACTTATAAAATTATCAATTCTATACAATGTATTTGATAATAATTTATCAATAGTAAACAAAGAGCAAGTTAAATAAAACACTGACTTCCATGGGATTGTCATATACAAAAATTATATTCAAAATTTAATATTTATCTTGATAATTTGTGCGGTTATGGTGTTAATTATTACACCATGATTAAATACATTATGAATGAGATAAGTTTACATCCATTTCAGAAGGTGAAATTACTAAACAACTTTATTCCACTAAATCCGTTACTATATTATTTCCCTAGCTGGTTTTATAGTTCTAAGGCAACTCATTAAATCCATCATCAGATTCTTTCATAGCCAGATACAACAGAGTAAAAGACTACTAATCTGAACTTAAAAATATAGACATAAATTATTTCTCTGACAAATAGAACTAAAAACACTAATTCCAACGAGTTCTTGTTGAAAGAGGAATAACATACCCAAGCTCATCTGCCTTCCTTCATCCATCAACACCTGTTACTATATAGTTTAAAATTATGGTCGTATTTTAGCTTTAGTATCAAATTACATTACTATTGCATTCGATACAATGTTATTGTATCGAATAACTCTGTGATGCGATGAAAATTATGATAGAAAATTGGGTTACAAATACTGAAAGTTTGAGAAGCACTGGGCTATACTATTCTATGTGCAACCTTTTTGTTTTCTTTTAAGTTAAGGCCCCTCTTTTTATCATACATTTTAATAAAATGAAATCTTTTGAAAAAATGCTACAGTATTTCTAAGGTAATTAAGAAAATTGAATTCATAATTTGCATTTTACATCTTTCTATAACTTTAAACCTCATTCTCTACCTTATGAAATGCTTGTTAAGAAATTAAGCAAGGAAAACGACATTATTTCACATTATAATGCTTCTTTTAGTTCTTCTAACAGCAAGTAGTAACCAAATGAACCTTTAATTTTATAAGCGAGAATTAGTAGTCGTTTCTCATGTTAGTTTATTTAATTCATTCAAAAATTGTTTTAAATAAATAATAAAAGAATACATACAACCATAGGTGCAACCATATATTCTCCACAGATGTTCATTATAATTACTGAAAAGTATAATGGATTCCTGGTGAATTTTGAGAGATGCAACGATAAATGTAAATATCTATCTATCGATTGATCGATATATATATACATAGATAGATATATATGTAATAAATTAAACTGATATCTTCTCACAATTCGAATCTCCTTTTTTGTAACATCTAATTCAAAAATTCCAATACCCTATTTCGAAACACGTCTCAATTTATCTTTTTCTTAAACATTAAAAACATTCTGTCTGTATATTTATTATTGATTCCTTAGACCTTGAATTTTTGATAGATTTATTGGCTATATTACAGGATCATTAATTGTTTTCCTGTTGTTTCAGCCGGGATTTAATATTCTCCAAGCAAAGATGTTAGACTTCTGCAAATAATTAATTATTCCTTTCGCCTAAACACGTGACTGTATTTTTTATTATGCGTTTCCCCCTGTATATAAAAGCTTGCCATTTGAATAATTCCCTCTCTTGTATTTTGACGTTGTACTAGGAGCATGCTCAAATAAATGTGGTCACGAACAAGCCACTAGTTTTCGGCCTCGACCACTTAATTACCTTTAATCAAATGTAAATTTTTCGAAGGCAAATATGTTTCATATATATATGCAATACCTGTACCTGTACATGAGATATTTGTGTATACATATTATAATACCTAAACAAATAAAAATGAACAATTATGAAAATTTGCTTGTTTCTACTTGTGATACTTATTTCGAGTTTATGAAAAATATTCCAAACTGCATTCCATTTAAAAGAATCTAACTAGATAAAACAACTTGTAACATCTGGATATTTCACTTCGGGTAATTACCTTCTAAAAATAAAAAAATATTAAGCCTTAACCCAAAGTAATCGGACATCCAAGTCATTACCAGTAAAACTGTTGATTCTTTGATTCCCAAACCTCTTTTGATACCTAGTCGCTCCCTTGGCCATTTGTACAATCTCCTGAGCTCAGACACTTGTCGGCCGGAGACAAAAGGACGATGGCTCCAGTCACGTGAGAGTCCCCTTAATGATGGATGAAGAGAAGTGAAGTGATGCGGAAAATACTTTGATGCGTGCACCAACTAATCAAGTGCTCGAAACAACAATTCGAGGCGCGAAAATGCTCTCCTTAAAGAAAAAGATAGAAAATATTACTTAATATTAAGTGCTTCAGTGGAGAAAAAGTAAGGATTCCCTTGATCAAATACATTTATATACATAAATTTAGCAAAGGGTTATTAGGGTGAAAAAGTGAGTATATGAAAATTAATGAGTATTAGTGGTATGGTAATTATTTTAATTAAAGTAGAATTGTTGGGAAAATGTTTATTTGATGAATGATTTGATAGATCAAATAGATACTTTTGATGTATCATATTCATTTTTACACCTAAACAATTTACATAATTGTTAAATAATGATAAGTAATCTTTGATATTTAGCACATAAATTATGAATTAGAATTCCAAATGAGTTAAGGAGAAATATTTAGTCAGTGAGGCGACAATTTTCGCGAAAGTTCAGTAATGCAGTTGTAATAATGGAATATTGTATTCTATTAAAATACTCATTAAATAATTGTATGTAGATGAGGTGTAATTCGTAATAGTATATTAAATGTAGCATATCCCATAGTTACTAGAAAATATTTACATTCATCTTCTTTAGAGTAACAGTTTTTTCATGCCCGGATGTGAATCAGGCACATATCTTATCAAATCAATCTGCTTTTAAAAACATGTTTCATTTGGGTACAAATACTTAAGTTTCTCAGAAAATTTAATACAAATTACGTACCAAATAAATATACGTTATATATATATATATATATATATAATTTTTTTATTACAAACATATATTTAAATAATGTAAGTATTTGGAATAATATATTTACTATAATATGTATATATTTTTTATCCTAAGCCCATCTTCGGCATCTCTGCCATTAGTCGACGAGCAGTCCAATAAAAGGATGACGAAGCATAAAAAGAATTAAAATTTGCCATAATTGTCTCCACAAAAACTTTCAAAGAATAGGGCGGTGTCTGAGGTTGTCACCATCCATTTCACCATGGGGGCGCAAAGAGCAACAAGCCGAATCCATTACTCCAATGCAATGTAAATGCCTCTGCAAAGAATCATGTACAGCAAGTAAATAAAAGCACGCAACTCGAACAGGTCGACGCAGGGAGCTGGGGATTCTACCACTTTTGTTAAGCAAGATATTCCACCTTTTACCTACCGCTACATCACCATACAGGAAGACTCTATTAATTTGCAGTTTACTGTAAATTATTCTTTTGATGCATGCTACGCAGAGGCAAAGGAGAGTCAGGTTGGGACATGAGAGATCTCCCTTTAACAAGCCTATCTGCTTTCTCATTTCCAGAAATGTTACAATGGCTGGGAATCAATCCACTGGAGGGCTATGCTGTCTGTAGACTTTCAATTAAATTTATTCTACAGGAATGAATAGTACATTTTCATTATAACTCGGGTTTTTATTAGAGACAAAATGTCAGCTTGAGAATCGATAAAAAAACACAATATTGTGTTCAGCACAGCTTTCCAATTTATCGATCGCAAATGACATTGCCACTATCTCACTTTCAAAATTGTCACAATACTTTCCAACAGGATAACTAATACTGAAAGCACTTGGATAAACTTCAGCACCAGCATTTTTAATAGCATCTTCTAGTCATATGTATCTGGTCATATAATGTGTATCATAAGTTGGGGCATTTTTTAAAGTTTATGCATTTAATAACTAGGCTTGAGTTAAGGATTTTTTAAATTTGTAATTCGACATTTTTTGATCAATTAATTTCATTGTTGCAGTCTTTGAATGGATTGATAAAGAAACATATGTTGTTGCTTTAAATTCTCATTTATTGCGATTACAAACACAAAGGGACGACAGGAACTACAAACACGTGCATAATCGATACCAAGGAAGAAAGCATTTTTTTTCGCTCTATTTGTAGTCATGGTTAACTGGAAGCTAATAAAATCATATCATTTCGAATAAATACTTTTCTGATTGGACTGCAAACGCAGATGATGCAAGCATTTATCATACTAATTTAAAAACGCTAATCTTTTAGTTTTTTGAGGGATAAAATCATGGTTAATTTCCCTTAGACGTGTAAAATACAAATCCATCATGGGAAGTCTTTGAAGGCGCAAGACCATTATGAATTAAAAACCCTTGAGGGAAAATTTAAGTCAATTATTATATACATAGATTTAAATACACTCATGTCTATAAATTAAGGGTAATTCAGAATCATACAGAAATTGAACTCTAAAATAAAAATTTCACCTGTAGAATTATCACACACACCTTGAAGAAGAATATACAAATTACAGGAAACCACCACATGGCGCGGATAGTACGTCACAATGACGAGAGTGTAAGAAAGGGGTATATAAGGAATGGTGGCAAAGAAGTAAAATTGTTCACAAGCGCTTTGAAAGCCTTTCAGTGCAATAACCGCATAGTTATGGCACAAAGGAAGCATTTAGATGATTTTTTTACGTGGTAGAATTATCGGACGACTGGAATGTGGACGTACCAAGCTGGAAATATCCGAGGAACTTGGAATCGCCCAGAGTGTCATTTCCAGGCTTTGGGAATGATTCCAAGATGATGGTAATGTGAGTAGATGTTACAGCACAGGTCGCCCCCGAGTTACAACGCCGAACGAGGACCGGTATTTGGCAGTTACTGCCAAAAGAAACAGATGGAGCACAGCATCAGACTTATCTCATCAGCTACCGGTACGACAGTTTCAAGGCAGACCGTGTACAGACGCTTAGGGCACATTGGTCTATATGCTCGTAGGCCTGTCAGATGTGTTCCCCTTACCGCAACTCACTGTCGCCTGCGATTAACCTGGAGTAGAGAGCATGCATTGTGGATACAGCAACAGTGGTCTTGTGTGATGTTTTCCGACGAGTCCAGGTTTAGTTTGCATTCTGATTCTCGCCGGACTTTCATATGGAGAGCGCCAGGTAGCCGTTACCACCAAGAGAACACCATTGAACGACACCGTTACGGTGGTGCAGGATGGCTCGTTTGGGGAGGAATTATTCTTGGTTCCAGAACTGACCTGCATGTTCAGAGTGTAACGATAACAAGCCACATCTATCGGGATGTCATTCTGGAACAACATGTACGTTTGTTTCGGGGCGCCAGGGGGTGCTGAATTTCTGTTTATGGATGACAATGCCTGTCCTCACCGTGCAAACATTGTAGACGAATGCCTTCAATCGGAGGATTTCACCCGTATGGATTGGCCAGCATACTCACCGGACTTGAATCCAATAGAGCATGTGTGGGAAATGCTTGGCCGACGAATTGTAACCCTTCAACCCCCTCCCACCTGTCTACCGGAACTTCGGAGGGCATTGCTTGATGAGTGGTGTAATATTCCCCAAGATCAGATTAATAATTTGATACATAGCATGTGTAGGCGTTGTAAGGTCTGTTTTGCATCGTCCGGGAGACATTCTCCGTATTAACCATCATACAAACCATGTTATACTGTTTTTGTAAAAGGTTCTTTTTTAAAATTTGCTCCAGGGAGTAAAAATCGCAATTTTTTTTAATTATGTCAAACATATAGCATCTTTTTTGCTCTCTACCTTTTGTTTAATAAATAGACTTTACAAATAAGTCGAATTTGTTTTGCTTCTGTCTCTTTCTTTGCCTGAACTTCATTATCCTTAATTTATGGACATGAGTGTAAATCTAAATCTTAAAAAATTCTATGAATGATAAATGATAGTTTTAAATTGAAGCCTTTATTCTTGAATTATTTATAGTCACACATCAGAGCCAGAAACCAAAATTTTGAATTGAGTTTTTGAATATTTTTATTTTTTAAAACAAAAATATATTTAAGTAATTCATATCTTCAATTTATAAAATAATTCACTACTTTAATCCGCTACTCTCAAAATTAAACAGGCATTGTAGAGTTAATATAGTTTTAGAGTCAAATTATTAATGCGAATTGTATCGCGAGAACGTTCAATTATTATTCATCATATAAACATCTCTCTCTCTCTCATTTTCGTCTTAAGTAATGTATATAACAAACAATGACAAAATAATAAAAAGTTAAAGTTTTCATAAATTAAATATAAAAATTAATTATATTAAATTAAATTATGATAATTAAAAATACATTTTATTAGTTGGATCATTATTCATTAAAACATATTTTAGTTATTACTTCATATCATTAGTCCAAATTAATTTGATTAAGTAGCAAGGAGGGAATGATTTTTTGAATATTCATAATACGTAAAGGCGAAGGTTTACTTTATATATATATATATATATATATATATATATATATAAATGAGAAATACAATTCTAGAATCTCTAAGTTCTGATTTTTTTTTTATCTTTTTATTCATGAAGCTCTTTAAAAAATTAATTGGGCGTTTTATGTTTATTATTCATTTAATAAGGCATGAATGCATTTTTTATTTTTTATCTTAATTTTTGATTTGAATTGAACAAATTTCTTTAATTGTTAATAGTTTAATTTGTCATTTTTCTGAAAAAATTCATTTTATGATAAATTTTAAAATATAAAATTCGAAAGAGTTTTAAAGGAAACTGGCAAAAGGTTAGCCTTGAATTCTAATTTATAAACACAATTATGGATTTTATTTCCCTTTGCAATATTTCTTTTTAAACACAAGGCAGTTTTCTATAATCTTTTGAAATTGACATTTATTTAACATAATTAGAACAAAAATAAAGATGCTTTCCTTAAAATTGAAGAGAACAAAATTGACATTTCGCTTTGGGTAAGCACATGCTATTTTCTCTTAAGCACATTTCAGTACAAAATGTTTTAAAATACTGTTCCAAAATATTCTTTTGCTCTTGTTCTATCCAAAATGATGATGTTGCTTTCTCTCTCATTTGTAATCCCTCAACACAAAAGTAGATAATGATGATTAAACAACGTACTTAAGCTAAACAGTAATTAAAAATGTTTGTGTCTCCAAACTTCATAATTAGAACAAAGGAACACGACAGTTTTGTAGGGGGCAGTCCCTATCCCTCGGTTGAGTGGGGGATTATGAGATTCCAATGGAACTGCAGTGGTCTGGAGGGGTTTAACACAAGACAACAGTTTTGACTCCTCTGTATGAGAGAATGTTAATTATTTTAAAATGAAACTTGAAGCGAGAGAGAAGGAAAATTATCGAGAGCGAGAGAGAAAAGTCCAGTGTTTCACTCAAACAAAGAATTTTATTTCCTTCCAGAATTAAGTGGCCTTAAGTGCTTCTACACAGGCTCTGACGTGGTAAATCATACGTAGAAAAGGTCAGGAAATTTAAAAGATTTACTAGGATTAAAGGGCTTAGCATTGCTCACTATTGTAATTCGTTTAAAAGCGATTAAATACAGATATTCAATCAATTTACTGGATAACCTCTTTAAAGAATGCTTATTTAATATTCTGAATAGAATTTTCTGCAAATGAATGCATCACTAAAGTTAAAATGGCTATATTTCAATGTCTAATTAGGCGAGATTAATGTATATTTTATTCATTGATTAACAATTTAAAAAAAGTTTAACTAAATTCTAATTCAAAACATCTTAGAGAAGTTATTTGTGCCTCAGAGAGAATAAAACTTTTTATTCCATTTAAAAGAATTTTTAAAAGATTTTATAGTATTTTAATAAATCTAAATACATTAGTATAAAATTTGATAACTAGAAATTATTTAAAAAGTACATTTCATGTATACAGGTGGTTATAAAAATAAAGGAAACATTTATAAAGAATCCCCTATTAGTATGGTATAGTACCTCCTTTGGAATGTAAAGAAAGCTTAGATTCGCCAAGGAATCGATTCATGCAAGTGTCGAATAGTGTGTTCAGAGGAATATTGTACCATTCTTCATGGATATATTGTAAAAGTTCTGGGAGAGATGCTGATGGAGGATATCGATTCCATACGCACGTTATAAAGTAGACTATAATGCTTCAATTATATTGAGGTCGGGTGACTGTACGGACCAAGGTAGATGTTTAACTTCATCATAGTGTTCATTGAATCATGATTGGTCAACTCCCGCTGCATGGATAGGTGCATTATCACCCTGAAAATTCCCTCTGCTACAGAAAGTAAAGCTTCATCATAGGATGATCCTGGACAGTTAAAATTTCTTTATACTTCTCCACAGTGATTCTTCATTTCAGGGTTACTATTGGTCTAACAAAAAACCATGAAATGGCTGCCTATATCAGGACAGATCTACCTCCATACTTTACAGTTGGATGGAGACAATCGCGATCATACGCTTGTGCAGGTGTTCTCCTAGCATGCTACCCCCCTCCCCCGTTTTAGGGAAAAGTGTGAAATACGATTTTTCAGACCATATTATTATCTTCCCCTTTTCAATCATCGATACTGGAGAATCCTGATTGAGCTCTGACGTCATTTTTGCTGCAGTTGTTCACTTTTTAAACATTACAATCCGCGTCAATACCCGTCGGTCTTTTTCATCGAACTCCTTTTTCCGTCCGCTATTTTGCTTTGCCGAGTTTATCTTGTGGCGCTGTGTGTATGCTGTCATGACTTTAGACACCGTACATCTAGAAACGCCTAAGAGTTGGGACGTTTTGCTCACACTTGCTACAGCTAGACGAGTTCCTTCAATTTAGCCTCCTTGAAAATCTCAGAGGTCTGACATTTAACGCTTTTGAAAAAAATCTAAGATTTAGAGAATTTTATAATAAAGCTTCCACATACTACCATAATACATACATTTCTATTTATGAAAAAACCCTGGTATATATTATTGTATTTTAATGCTTACGCAGCGAGTTCAAATATGTCACCTTTATTCATAGATGTGTTTCCATTAGTTTGATCATCTTTATATATATATATATATATATATTATATATATATATATATATATATTATTTTTGGGAGAAACTGAAGATTATTAGTAAAGAAATACAAATATAAATCTAAAAAAATATTTGTTACACTGATGTAAAAATATAACAACAGTAGATAAATATTTATATGGAATTGAAACGATATACAAAGACACCAATCTATTTCATTTTTGGAGACTCTCAACACCCTATTTTACTTTACTTGCAAAGTACATTGCATATATCCTCTTGACAAATGGTTTAATGTATAAACAGATGGTTCAGCAGAAGATGCTATTAAAAATGCTGGTTCTGGAGCCTATTCAAGTGCTTTCAGTATTAGTAATCCCGTTGGAAATATTGTGACAATTTTGATGGTGAGATAGCGGCAATATCATTTGCTATCTATAAATTGAAAAGTTGTTCTGAACGTAATATTGTATTTTTTATTAATTCTCAAGCTGCCATTTTTATAATGAAAATATATAGATCATTCCTGTAGAATGAAATTAACTGAACTTGGGAAGTCTAAAGAAAGCATTGCCCTCCAGTGGATTCCCAGCCATTGTAACATTTCTGGGAATGAGGAAGCAGATAGGCTTGCTAGAGCGGGATCTCTCCATGTCCCAACCTGACTCTTCTTTGCCTCTGCGTAACATCAAAAGAATCATTTACAGTAAAATTCTAATTAATAGAGCCTCCTTGGTGTGGTGATACAGCTACAGGTAAAAGGTGGAATATCTTGCTCAACAAAAGTGGAAGCTTCTTCAGTTCCCTGCCTCGATCTGCTGAAGTTGCGTGCTTTCGTTTACTTACTGGAAATGACTATTTGCAAAGGCATTCACATGGCATTGGATTAAAGAATTTTGCTTGTTGTCCTATGTGAAACCAGGGTGAAATAGATAGTAACCACCTCAAAGTCTACCATATTGCTTTAAAGTTTTTTGTAGAAAACTCTGCCAAATTGTAATTCTTTTATGAATCGTCATCATTTTATTAGGCTGCTCGTCGACTAATGGCAGAGATGCCGAAGACGGGTGTAGGATAAAAAAAACTTTACTTGCCAATACATATTTTGTCTTAAGTTGAAAAAATCAAACTTAAAAAATGTATGTTTGCAATTAGGAAACTATTAATATCTTTTCAACGAATGAAATTTTTTTAATTAATTCAATGTAAATTTCAAGGCTATTTCTGCTGAAAAGATTTGATTATTTTGTACCTATAAGCGATTTTTTTTCTGATTTCAACTCATTGCTAAAATTATTCAACATTAT
Organism: Trichonephila clavata; assembly: GCA_019973975.1. Taxonomy (NCBI): domain Eukaryota; kingdom Metazoa; phylum Arthropoda; class Arachnida; order Araneae; family Nephilidae; genus Trichonephila; species Trichonephila clavata. The sequence goes on along the minus strand of BMAO01016357.1, from coordinate 42,812 downwards.
TTTTGTCATACTGTTTGGACATTAGTTAGTGTTCAGAGTTATATACCCCAAAGTTAATCACAAAGAAATGAATGCATTAATTGATTGTTTATTAACTTCTCGCCCACGAGGACTACGGACCTCGTAATTTTGAACCACGTAGAAGTGATCATGACGACACTTAAGGTGGCACTCACTTTCACACACAATGTCATCTGAAGGATTTTGAGTCTTTACAGATTTAGAATGCGGAAGTCTCTTTATGCGTCGTATCTTTAATGACAATGTAGCTTGAACCTATGACTTGACAGCAATAAAGTGTACCAGAGTTCACTACCATGAAAACACGAAATGAAACTAATGAACATTATTTATAAAATGTTTTCCATTGATTATTGATGAAATCAATAATAAATAATTGTTGAAAAGAGAAACATGTGTATCTTGGGTCGAAATTGATTTTTAGAAAACTTTTTCAGTCAAATGTAATACAGATCGTGTACTGGAAACGTTTTATTAGCTTAAATATCCAGATGTAATTGATACAAGAAAAAAGGATAATATTTTTATATAGTTATTGTTAAATCAAATCAAATGATATTTTCCTTATGGTTAGCTTAATTTTATCAAGATTTGAGAAATAAAAAAAACATTATAATAATTGTTATATAAATCCCTTTCTTGAGGACTCTCTTAAAAATATTTAAAATCTTTTCAGCTATTGGTATTTTAGTCTAACTTTGAGTGGTTTTTTTTAATGCTGTCAAAATAACCCTTTATCGGAATATTTCATGCATTTATTAAAATTAAAATAAACTTTAGGATTTTTCCCAGTTTGAATTTGTATGTTTGTGTTTTACTTTTTTAAAATCATTTATTAAAACATCTTCAATATTAAATTGCATTCTTAATTGTCCTCTATTGTTCAAATCATAATATCAACTATTGATTCTAGTGGTTTTGAATAAAAATTACATAAATCATTTTCGGTGTTTTCGAGATTTTTAAAAGTCGCCATATGAAAGAATATAATATACATACAATAATTTATCATTCGATTTTATTTAGAACAATTAAATTATCAGTGGCAGAAGAAATCCATATAAATTCTTATTCAAATGAAAACCTTCGTCATTTGTTCAAATTTTAATCTATATTTTCCCATAATTTATTACATATTATTACTCTGAAATTAAATATTTTTTACACAAGCTTATATTAATTTTCGTATTGTATTCCTGATACTTTTTTCTATTTGACCTAACTCCTATTATTTTAATTTTTCTTATTTTAATTCTTCAGCAACAGGCTAAAACAATAAATCAAAAACACACACACACACACACACACACACACACACACACACACACACACACACACACACACACACACACACACACACACACACACACACACACACACACACACACACACACACACACACACACACACACACACACACACACACACACACACACACACACACAAAATTTAACATTAAAACAAGTAGACATTAAATTGTTCATTGCAGCTTAAAAAATACTACTGTATTTAAGATTTAATCCCACGTGTCCGGAAGACATTGTGCTAAAAAATAAAATTAAAACTTTTTATATGGGTTAGTCTATGTGTAGTCAAAGGTAAAATATTTTTTGCATTTCAAGTAACGAAATGCTGTTATATAAAAATACGAAACGACATAAAAATGAGTCAATAAAGATAATGCGATTTTGTTTTAAGCTTATTACATTTATAATTTTTCTTTCAGGTTTGGAGCGATTATCAACTACGCTGGGACGAAGCAGATTATGGAGGGATTAACGTCCTAAGGCTACCACCAGACAAGGTGTGGAAGCCTGACATCGTCCTTTTTAACAAGTAAGAAAAGTTTTGAAACGACAATTTTCAATAAGTAAAAAGATATTAAGATGTTTATAGAAATCTTTTGCAAATAAGAGAAAAGATTATTGTTTCGCTTGTTAGATTGCTTGCTTGCTCGTTATTAGAACAATAACTTTAATATCTGAAGAAATTCAAAGTAAATTTTGAGAAGAACTCAATGAAATTTCAAAAATAATAATTAGTATTGCTTTAAATAATTTTTTTATGAGGATGAGATATGATAATTTGCAACTAGTTCGAGTTCTTTTAAATAAGATAATCTAAGCAAAATAGTTCAATATATAATATAACAATAAATGTTGGAAATGTTGGTCAAATTAAATATTATGCATGACAGAGAAAGGCGAAACCCTGAAATCGAAAACCAGTAACCAACCAATATATTAAAAAAGTCAATAGGCTATTATGCTTTCTAAAGTTATCACTGACTTAGGACACTAAAGTAGGATTAATCTTGCTTTATAGGATCCTGAAATTATAGAATATTTATAGGATATCCAGTGGGATCTTTTGCTTTATAGGATATCTTTAGCAGAAAATTTATACATAATAGTGAACGAAAGAGGGAAGAAAACAAACATGATTGAAAAAAACTTAAACCTAAAATTAGCATGCGTGTAATAAAAGAGTTAATATTGATTACTTAACAAAGGAACCTAAACACGCATATATTTTACTCAAATTTACATTAATTGATTCTGAATTACTTTTACGTATTTTGCAATTATTAAACACGTGGTTACTCTGCATTATGTACCATGGGAATCATAAATTGCAAATATGTCACTTTAATAATACGTTTTCTTTGATGGAAAACTGTTTTATTACAAATGACACATTGGTTCTAGAATTTAAAAAGGATTCGATGGTTTCTTTACCACAGAGAATTCTTCATTTTCATTACATCTGAATCAGAAAACCACTTCCTTTGCTAATTCCTAGATACCGACCCACGATAAACAATTCATATAATACTTCGGAATTAAGTCGACTGCATTTCATATCGTAGATATCAAGGGAATGGATGTATATTATACGATTCCTGGAACCAATGAAGCGACTTAAAACCGGAGGTCATTATTTCATACACTTTGGGAGACTGTTCATCGAGCTTTTAATAATTCCAAACTGCTCCTGATTCGCGTTTTGATGGTCATCACATTTTACGTTCTTCCTCACTCATTAGGAGGTGAAAATGGTAATCACCATCTCCTGTTTTATCCTCCCAAATCCCTAAGCACCCATATTATCACGAATGTATAGGCCATCCCTCTGAGAGACCGAAGGCAGAATCCAGTTGCCCGATGCTGGAGTAGTGTGTGGTATGTTGTGCAGTTATTGATCTTTCTCTGAAGCTGCAGGCAGTTTCTCCCACCCCTTCTCCTGCGTACATACACACATATATATATACAGGTCAACACGCTTTGGCATTTCTTTTCCCCCTGCTAAAACGCTTGCCTCCTTTAAAATTTTCCACATCTTTTTTTGTTGTCCCCTTCCCCTTTTTTTCTTCCATGGGTTGTTTTTGTTGATTTGGTTTTAAAAAGGGTTTGGGGAGTAAGGGAAAGTGGTACAAATAATCTGGTATGTTGCTGGTAAGTTTTATTACACGGAATTGAATGAGAGGAATATTTAAGAATAAACAAATAAAATTTCTATAAAAATCACATACAAGTATTTGTAAAGGATACAAATATAAACATAATATTAATGAAAATAACGATAATACTGATCATAGTTAAGATAGGCAAATAATGACAATAAACGATTTTATCAAATTTTCAATTTTAACTTCAGGCAGTGATTAAAAAGTGTTATTTTACCTACTTATTTTTGTAAGTTAAAGTAATTAATTTCCCTTAAACACTTGTGAGGAGATCCTTGTTGTGAATATTAAAGAAATTCTGTTACAGTTTTTGCTTTCTTAAATTTTCACAGTTTCATTGCAATCATTTACTTTACTTTATTAGAAGAACAATGAATACGGAAATAACGTCAAATATCATTTGATATAATTCAATAGAATTTTCATCAGAAAATTGTTGTTACGTTGCTGTAATTTTGGTGAATTATAGCACACAAAGCAACAATAAAGCTCCAGCAAATTATAATTAATCTGTAAAACATAGTAAAATGGGGAAACAAAGAAAAGTGTATTGTTCTCTAGAAATATTAATTGTATTATAATATTGAACTAATAAGAAAAGAACAAGGAAATGTCAAGATATTTTTGAAAGTTGATATAAGAATTCTTAAAACTGTTGTGCACTTAGTTTATTTAATCGTTTCCATATCAAGTTACAAAAGTAATAAATACCTAACATACGAACACAGGAGTTATACTACTTATATTTATTCTTACCGAATCTAGACTAGATTCGAATACATGGATAAGATCCTTAATAATCACTCTCATTTTTTTAGTTGGAGGTTCTGTATGTTAAATTAGAAGAAAATTCGTTGAAGATTTAGTGATAAAAAGAAATGCATTTTAAAAGTAATTTCAATGTAAGGTCGGTTTAGAACATAAAATTTGAATTAATCTGTCCATTGATGGAGAAGGAAATCTCAAAATTATTTCTGTTACTTGATTTTTAAGAATTAGTATTTTTTACTTTGTTGTTATGCATTTACTGTTGTTACTTGGAAGCTATACTCTGACATATATTTTTTTTTTTTTGCTTTCATCATTCAAATTTTTCCGGAACAGAGATGGTAAATCTCTCTTATTGAAAACTGTGATTAAATTGGCTGTATTTAAGTTTCCAAATTTTGATGATATCTTATCTTTTGTTTGATTGTCAGGAATTCATTTTTTGTATTTAGATAAAAGAGAATATATTTTGGGTATTTTTTTAAAAAGAAGAAAAACTGCTTAGAAAAATTTCACAAGAATATTTTGATCTTGTAAAACTATTTAACCATTAACAAACTTTAATTATATGTTTACTGAATTACAAATTTTACAAATTGTTGAATCTATATAATTTAAAATTCTTCTTCATTGAGAAATAAATTTAGATCAATTTTGATGTTTTGGAAAAGTGATAATTTAGTGTAAAACTTTGGATTTATAAAAATGTATACAACATATTGTAATTTTGATAAATATAACGAAACTTTGAGTTAAATTTGTTCTGGAGATCTTAAATATAATTTCCTCTTCTTTATTGATTTTCTTTTTTCATTGTTGATAAATAAGTTTTAATATAATCTCATAAAACTGCATTATTTTGCTCATAATTAAATAGGTCAGCATTTAAAAAGTTTCGAAAAATTGCAAATATATATATTATTTTAAGGTATATATTTTAGCAATATTAATAGGGGCCTTTAAATAATAAACAAGCTGGAACTGCATATAACTTTTATTTAAAAAAATGATAAGACTAAAAGTGTGTTTATCTATCTATCTATCTAGATAGATAGATTGATAGATAAACACATCTACAAACTTTCAATCATGCCAACAGTATGAGTTTGAGCCCACAACTTTTTTTTTATAGAATAGTATTATACAAATTTGATCCTGAAATGTATACTACATTACAATAGAAATTAAAGAAAAAATGTACTGCTTAACATTGCATATTTACACTAAGGTATATATTTTAGTAATATTAATAGTGACCTTTAAATAATAAACAAGCTGGAACAGCATATAACTTTTATTTAAAAAGAATGATTATTTATTTAAAAAGATTGATTCTTTATCAATGATGCATTTCAAAGCTACTTAGAGGCTATTGGAATAAGACCTCATAATTTTCAATCGTAGTTAAATGTGATGAGGACGACATCTGAGTTCACATTCCATTCTGCAAATTTTCAATCACGGCAACATTATGATTTTGAGCCCCCGACCTTTTTTTTTATAGAATATTAACATACAAATTTGATTCTGAAATTTATGCTACATTACAATAGAAATTAAAGAAAAATATACTTCTTAACATTGCATATTTACCAATTTATTCTAAGGTATAAAATTTAGCAATATTAATAGTGGCCTTTAAATAATAAACAAGCTGGAACTGCTAATAACTTTTATTTTAAAAAAATGATAAGACTAAAAATGTATGCAGTTATTCATACATATTTTTCAATATATATATATATATATATATATATATATATAATGAATATAAGAAGTACTATAAAAATATGTAAGAGACACTTGGCATTTAATCATTATATTATTTTACGAGTAACTAATAACATATAAAACTGTAAGCTATTTAACTATGCAATTATATATTAATCATGATTCATTACTCATAGCTTATTATGAAAATGTGTTATTTCTGTGGTAATATTTTAAAATATAGATTTCGCAGTTCCTTTTCTTCTTGAAAAATTGTGTAGAAAATTTTAGACTATACAAATAAGAATGTTATTCTTCATTTCAATTTAAAACTAATCTAGTATATTTAAATCATTTTTAATTTGGAAATTTTGTTGAATTAAGTTTAATTTTCATCGTTATGCTATTATCGTTTTAAATATTACATTTGTAAAATTAAAAAAGTAACATTTATCGCCTCTTAATGAATGATATTTTCGTCATTATACAGGACAGTTGCAATAAATATTTCCACTCAAAAAATTCGAATGATAGATATACTTTATAAATACCAGGATGACACATGAATAGAGGATTTATAAGCTTCTTTTGAAAGTATTAATGAGATGTGGGGTTCAACTAAACCTTGTTTTACAGACGATATATATTTTTCTAGTTCTTGTTCTTTATTCCAGTCAATAGTGCTTAAATTATGCAATAATCTCTTTCAAAGTTAGAAAGTAATATTTAGAAAATCTAATTACATTCTTGAATAAACCAACATTCATTTAAAAATAACCCAAACAAAACAAAATGAGTTTACATTTATGTTTTCCAATGCACAAGGAGTGATGATTGAAACATATCCAATAATTTTCTAGGCATTTAAATAATTGTGATTGATAATATATCTAATCTATTCAATATTATAAACCTTAAATTAGTATGCATAAACAGGAAGTTATTAATATTTCTTGTAAAGCAATAACATGAGTTAAAAATGATACATTTTATCATTGCTCTAAGACGGAAATGATTAAAATTGATGAGTAATAAATATTCAAATTAATAATTAAAGTATAAAAATAATGCAAAATTATACATATTTTGACATTTTTAAAAGCTAAAAATATATTTGCAATGCAGAGATAAGTATGTTTGAGTTATAAAATTGATTTGCAAAAATAATAATAATGATCACATATAGAGCTTTTGTGTTATTCTTATACTAACATTGCTCATTTTCAAAAAGTTCTAGAAGTGTACTCCAAGTATATATATTTTTATCCTTTATTTTTATCAAGCTCAATTAATACAACAACACTTTCAGATACTGGATGCAAAAATTAATATGTGCATGTTAGTGTAATATAAATGTATTAAATTTTAATAATCAATGAAAAAATACTCATAAGCAATTGAAAATTTTAAAAATAATAATTTTCCTTATTTATTAAGTAGTAAAAATGCAAATTATTTTTTTAAAAAAGTAACGTTATCAACAAAGTTCTTAATACTTCATTTAAATCATCGTTTTCTCTATAGTTTTGATGAAATCTTCATTTATAAATTTTTTTTTATTTAATAATTTTAATTGATATATTCTAAAAATATATCTGGAAAAAAACCGGAATATTTCATGCATGTTAAAATGTCTGAAAAGTTATATTCATCAAATCTTATGTTAAACAATAATTTATTTTTAAAACAAGATTAATTTCTTATTAGGATTCATTTTTTAAGGAAGAAAAGTAATACATGTGTAAAAGGTTTAAAAGTAATTTAAAAGCATAACTTTCTGTATCATATACTGAAAAAAAAATTGAAATGCATTAAAATCTGCGATTTAAATGAATAAAACTAATTAACTTTATTTATAGCTTTAATTAATTTAGAAAAAAGTTCTTATCTTTTTCTTCTCTATTTTTTACAATTGAAAAAAAATAATCTTACTTATTTTTAATGCATTTGAAAATAAAAATATTTATCCCATACATTATAAAAAATTGTGAACAGACTAAAACCATTTTACTTCGGAGTTCTAGAGAAAACTCCACGAAGAAAAATGTTTTAAAAAAATGAAGAAAAAAAAAAGTAGGTATTTTTTTTTGGAACTTAAGATTTGATGAAAGGATGGGGCTCGTTTTGAGAATAAGAACACCTGCGAATTTTTCATATTATGTTGGGTTTAAATTAAATACGAGGTTTGTGGAATTCCTCTATATAGAATTTCACAGTATTTTTCTTCATTAATAGTATTCATTTCATATTTATTGCTGTTTCATTTAAGATAAAAAAAAACTTGTTATTCGATTGTAACTTGCATAAATTGAACATACTTTTCTAAGAAATTATGAGAAGTTTGAATTTCATTAAGCCCAGCTTTCTTCTATTTTATTCAAAATTTGCATTAAGGTATTATACTAACATTGCAGATAATATAAGAAAAAAAAATAAAAATAATGCATGACATTTGAAGAATGTAACCGATTTATATTTTATATGCAACTGCAAAATGAAATCTAGTTAATGCTAAGGTAAAATATATATTTTTTCAAGTAGAAATACTAAGTATTTCCCATTTAAAATTCATATGAATATTAAGTACTTATTATATACTAAGTAAAAAGATATATCTGGTTATAACTCAGAAAAATTCAAAGTTTGAGAAAATTTATCAAATGTTTTGACTTTAAAAAAATCAGATTAATAACTAATTAATCTTTAAGAGGTAATAACAAATCAATAAATTTAAATAAATTCGTATAGTTTTATAAATATATTGATTTTTGGAATTTAAAAGCAGTGTTACGTCGTTTTGTTAATTTTTTTCGAAAATAAAAAGATTGCCAATAAAGATAATCATGAGATGAAAGTTTTAGTATAAAGCACAATCGATTAATAATCAACCCTTTTCTTATTACAAGCCAGATTACAAGTTCATGAGCAAATCATTAATTAAAAAAGACGACATGAGTATTAATAATGATATGAATTTTTTAAATGATAAAATTACATAAAAATTATTTCTGCTTAATATGATAGATGAAATACGAGAATGTACCAACTCATTAAAATGATGTTTAATAAGCTCTGAATAATTGGTGAAGGAAATTATTTTACTAATTTAAAATGAATTCGCAGAGTCACAATCTTCGAACAAGAACTAGGCCTGACCGAATTTTGGTTTTCTTTCAGTGGTTCTATGTTCGAAATATGGTACAAAAAATCAGTTTGAAATTGAACGAACTTTTTAATTAAATCTAGAACAAAATAAACGAGAACACATATTTACACGTAAGAATATTCAATAAAATCTTTGCAATGTAAATTCGAAATCAGTTAGTAAAAGCAATAAGTTTTTTATTACGTGTCAAAAACCATATCAATTCGAATTATAACAGTCAGCTCCTAAATCCTTATATCGAGAATTATGACAAAATGGGTGCCAACTTTTGCAAAAAAACTTATAATACAAAGGATTAAATACATCTGTAAATAAAATAAACAGTAAAAAAAATCAAATTTACATAAATTATTAAATTAATGCAGACGATAATTGTATGAAAAACAGAATAATTCCCAACGTTAATAGACATATTAAAAATAATTTCAAAGAATGTATTTCATATTTTTATTAATATTCAAATATAAATCAACTGCTTAGTTTCTTTTATATATATATATATATAACCTCCTCGTCCAAAAAGGAGGATAAAAAGCCATAGTAGGCTTCCAAATGATGCGAGTTATAGCTGTTTCCAATTGCTTTATCGGCAAGGCCAACGGAAGTGATATTATTGCTTTTTTATGTGACATAAATTAGTTTCCTGATTACTTACTTCCTTAAATAGTTTTTAAAAACTTATCTTTTATCCTATAATATAGTTAGAATATATATTACAAAAGTTTAAAAATAAAGTACAATTTTCTTTTTCTTCTACCCTGGTGCCCCAAAAATTGGAAAGAATTTATTAATAATTCTTTTGTACTGACCATTTCATCTATAATGATAAATTTTATTCAAGGGAAGGAAGGTTTTTATCTTTTTTATACAAATTAACATCGTGGGTTTTGCAGTTAAATAGACTTCAGAAAGGTCCTGTAGTAATAGTAATAACTATACGGAGTAAAAAGCTACTAACGAAACTTTACTAACTATAACAAGAGATGTAAATCTTCAAAGTTTAGATTTAAAAGAAAAGAAAGTTTTAAGTTTAATAAAAGTTTCCTTACAGACAGAAAAGCTTTTGTTTTTATTCATAGAGTGCATTGGTTGAGTTATTTGAAGTACAGAGGTCACTTGATGTATTATAAAATGATTTTTTAGGAAGTAAATTGCAGAAAAAATACATATAGTTTTTGCTCTTTTTTTCGCTGTAAAAAGTTCATCGATATTAAAATTTTGCAAATAAATTTTAAATTCAGCTTTAATACATAGTTATTTGCCAATAAAGAGTTTACATTAAACTTATTTGTTTTAATAAAACTATTTTACATGCATTTCCTATTTCAAATATATTGATATGGATATATTTCTCTAATTAATATGAATGAATTAAAAATAGACAAATATTACGTAGAGTGTCTTTTTAATAAATTGAGTTTTAATCATACGATAAGTTTTAAGTCTTAAAGTACAAACAAGATTTGAAGTAATCGTTTTAAACGTATTTTAAGAATAGAATACATCTTTGATCCAAAGTTTAGAACTTGTAAAGAGTACTTTTCTTGTTCCTTTGCTCATGAGTTATGAAAAAAAAATGCTTAAAAGTAGTAAGATATGTGTATACTTTTAAATTGGTTTTTTCTTTATAATTCAAACATGCATTTTTTTTAAGAATTAAAATATTGATAGATGAAAACAAACTATACATGTTACTTAAAATCATGAATTACTTTTATTATAACCTTAAAACTAAATTTAGGCAAAAGAGCAATATCAAATTGATCTGCAGTGATTTAAAAGCAAAGAACATTGTATTCATAAATGTACAAGCACTTTTTATTTGATAGTGTAAGTTGTGGTAAATATCATGAGATAATTAAGATAATTCATGAGAGTAAATAGCGAAATTTGGCTATTATATTTAAAAGGTAATAATAATAATTAAACTACTTTTTAATGAAATATTGTTAAAATTATACTTGAGTAATAACGATTTAGAAATTGTTTTAAGTAGAGCACACACAAAACTGTTGAAATTTTTTTATCAGAAATCTTCAAAATTTTTAGACATTGTAAATTCGAGATTATCATCGGACTCTTATGAATTTGATTTTAATTCATTTAATTATTTGATTTCCATTATTATCTGTGGTAATGGCAAAAAATGTTTTTTAACAAGTCTGTAAAAATGTTTTGTTAATTTATTCAAAAGTTATTCATCACATTCACTATTATCTATTTAAGCCAGTATGTATTAATTATTGTTAGGGCAGCAATAAATAGGAGCTAATGTTTGGACAAAATCCCCCCCCCCCAAATCAAGAGTTAATTATTGTATTCAGTTGTGTTTTTATTAAGCTTGATTAAAACTTTTCTATGGATATAATTCACTTGTACATCAATATGTACACATGACTTTCTCAATAAACCTAAAAGAAACATTACTTTTTTATTATATTTATAAAATGCAATTTGGAATAAACAAACATACTATAAGTAATTAAAATTTCACATTATATTTCAGTATTATATATACAGTGTTAGATGATTTCAGAAATATTGAAGTTTATTGAAGAGAATATAAAGCTACTGTTAATGTGTATTTATTATTATTTTAAAAGTTTAATTGTTTGATTTTAGTGCAAAAATAGTGCTTTCTTAATTGAGATGGTTTTATTTGCAGTGCGGATGGAAATTATGAGGTCCGCTACAAGTCCAACGTCCTCATTTATCCCGAGGGTCAGGTGATGTGGGTCCCTCCGGCCATCTATCAGAGCTCATGCACCATCGATGTCACGTACTTCCCCTTCGATCAGCAGAAGTGCGTTATGAAATTCGGATCCTGGACTTTCAACGGCGATCAAGTGTCCTTAAAGCTCTACAATGACAACTATTGGGTCGACTTGTCCGATTACTGGAAGTCTGGCACCTGGGACATCGTGGAGGTGCCGGCTTTCCTCAACATCAACAATCAGTCCAAGAGTGGTCAGCCGACGGAAACAGACATCTCCTTCTACATCACTATTCGGCGAAAAACTCTATTTTACACAGTCAATCTGATCCTGCCGACGGTGCTCATTTCCTTCCTCTGTATCCTGGTCTTCTACTTACCAGCTGAAGCTGGCGAAAAAGTGACCCTTGGGATCTCTATCTTGCTCTCGTTGGTTGTCTTCCTGCTTCTGGTTTCGAAGATCTTGCCACCGACCTCGCTTGTACTTCCGCTCATTGCCAAGTACCTGCTGTTCACCTTCCTTATGAACACGGTTTCCATCCTGGTCACCGTGATCATCCTCAACTGGAACTTTAGAGGGCCTCGCACGCACAGGATGCCCAACTGGATCCGTGTGGTCTTCCTCAAGTACCTGCCCATCATGCTGTTCATGAAGAGGCCAAAGAAGACTAGGCTAAGGTGGATGATGGAGATGCCTGGAGTAGGTACCCATCACCATTATCATGGTTCCCCAGACCTGAAGACTTCAGCCACCTGTCACACGGTCAAGGGGACCGGAGTGAAGATGGACTTTGTTGAAATGGCCGATATCCACCATCCAAACTGCACTGCGGCTAGGAACCCGCAGCAGGTTGGTGATCCCCAGCTCAGAGACATTGAAGGGGCCGATACCCTATATCTCACCCCGGAGGCATTCAGGGCGACGGAAGCAATTGAGTTTATTGCTGAGCATCTCAGAAGTGAAGATGAGTACATACAAGTATGTAAAAATTTACCCTATTTAATTAAATTTGGAAATGATGTTTGCTCAGTTATGAAAGTCATTTATTTTAGAGTATGATAGTACGAAAAAGTCTTTTGCTATGAGACTTATGAAAACAAATGTTAATGTCACATGTAATGATAAACAAGAGAGTTTGATAGCAAAAATGTCTTAAATTTTGGTTTAGTGGTCGTCGTCGTCGTCTCAATGTTTAAATACTACATAATATAATTCGGGTACACGTAAAAATTGCCAAATGTTACATGATAATCAATATACTGCAAGTGCACTTTTAGTACAAAAATTCTTTTTTAATTTCAATATTACCTTATATTAGATTCATCTTTAAAAATTACATTAAAGAATTTACTGAAATTCTAAATAAAAATTCAAATCATTTACTACTTATGAATTTAATGATAAAATTAACGATAACAGCACGGTAATTTTTAAATTTATGTGAACATATTTTTAACTTGTCTAGGAATCAAAATCTTTCTTTTTCAATGAGCATTTATATTAGAACTAAAAATGAATAAAAAACTTTAGTAATTAAGAACGACGAATGTGATATGAGTAAACACCTGACATAGGTTTTTCTTTAGTTTTATTTGTAACAGTAAATAAATAGAGATGAAGTCAAAACAAATACACTTTGTTAGAGGAATGTGTCAAATCTGCTTTTTGAAAGGAAAGAAAAAATTCTTTTTAATGTATAAAATTGTGTGCATTTTTTTCTGCAACAACGCTATTTACTTGAAGTTCATTTCCGCATAGAAGCTTTCTGTGTATTTTGTGATGTAATTAGAACTACTTGATTCCCTTTTTTAACTATATTCATTTTTAAATTTCAGTAGTTAATTTTTTACTAAATCGCTTAAGAAACTTAAACTATTAATGTATAGTTTTCAAAAATATAAAGTAATCAAATATATTTTATCGGGATTTAATTTACTTTCTCTTTATATTGTAAGTATAAACTATAGGAGCCATTGCGTATAAATAGTCTGTTAAGAGCCTTTGACTAATCTCATAAACTTTCTGCAACTTTTAGAGTATAAGTTAACATTCCAAATAAAACATTGATATCTTTTTTTATAAAATTTACATTTATTATTTAGAAATTTTCATGGATCTTTTAAAATTTTTATTTTTACTCCTTGGTAATATATTGTAATACTGGTTGAAGATTCAGAAGAAACTGCTTCTGTGATATCTACAGTTGAAGATAATTTATCAAGTAATTTTAGTTTCCTCATTTACGAGTCTAATAACTCTAATATTTCAGAATATTTTCTCCAATTAATTTCAGAATGTAATACAGAGTATGCATAGAAACCTTTTTTTTCGCCATTTTCTTCCTTGACTCTTTGAAATTAGCTACCCCCATATCAACAGAAAATTTAAACGTTTTCTCCAATGCTTCATTTCAGTATCTTTAATCCTTTTCTTTCTACATCAATAGACATAATTACTAACTAAATTTGTAGATTTATACTAATTATAGTGTATATTTTACCTTTATTTATTGAAATTTTGATTTTAAGATGACTAACTATGTCCAGCTCCACGATTTTGAAAAAGCGTATAAACGAATAATTTCTTTGATATTTAATGTCAGTTATTAGAATATACACATATAAAAAAAGTTTAAGTATTATTACAAAAAATTATTTAAATTCAATTTGGGAGCAAGTGAGTGAATATTAACGTCTCACTGTTCAGCTACACGAGGGCTTTTGGGGACGGTCCGCGTAATTTTGAACCATGGTCAAGTGACGCGGACGACACCTGAGCTGGAACCTCCCGCTCCTAACTACCACACCACACCAACGGGAGGACGTTTGAGCTCTCGACAGATTTAACGTGCATCGCTCCCCTACACGGCGGGTCTTCAGTGGTACTGGGATCGAACTCATGACACGCTAGCCACGATCCAATGCCTAGACCACTTGGCTACCGCGGCCCCAAATTTGGGAGCAAAAAAGCGCAGAAAGAAGGAAATGTTTTGAAAACACTTACTCCTTTTTTAAAAGATACTTTTTAATAGTATAGGTTGCCTTTATATATCTAGGATCTCTATATAGGGGAGTTGAACTAAAATTTTATAAATTTATAATTTAGATGAGGACTTATTCACATTTTACTATTTCAGTGAGGATAAATTTTAACAAAAACATTCATTGTTATTTTAATTAATGGTAACTCAGAAAATGATGTAAATTTTTCCAAATTTTAATTCAACTGTGGTATGATAGAAACATTTTTCATCAAAAAAGGAGAATATTTTGAAAATATGCCTTTCTTTCTTCATTTTTAGCATAAAATTGCATTAAAATTTTTCTCCTGTAATAATATTCTTAAAACAATTGTATATGTATATTCTAATTCAAATGACACAAAAGATAAAAAATATTTATTTACGTGCTTTTCTAAAATCCTGGTTTTTCGAACGTAGTCAATCATCCCCAAAACAATTTATTTTCAAATATCTTATATTCGGTTGACTCCATACAGTCATACATAAAGCAATGAATCCTTACAAATATGATCTTAATTTATATTTCCTTTTATATCTAAGAATTGGTCATTTCTTTAAAATTCATCAAAATGTTTCATTTCAAGATCCTCAAGTTATTTCTTTTTCTGCACCAATCGTTATCCACCTTCAGTATATCTCCTTTCAAACCCCTTTGGTTATGGATTTCAATTTCCAGAAACGGTGGTACAAATTCTTTCCCTTCCAAACAACGACCCAATCCTTACATTTGAAGAATATGATCTAAACGGCTCTGTGATTGAGGGCTTCGACTTCCATCTCCAAACTGCTCCCTCTCTCAATAACCCACAAAATACTCTGGAGGAAAATTGGATCTCTCTCGCATATATAAAACCCGGAAGGGAGGAATAAGGAATCTTTTTTCTGTCAAAGGGAAAACAGAGAACACCTTTGAGAGAGAGGCCTAGAGAAGGGAGAGAGGTAGGCATCCACGCTGGGATCGGTCAGTTAAGCATTCGGACTTCGCCATTCTTCTTGTCTTGATAGAAACGACTTTCATCTTCCTCGGTATTCTTCCCAATTTCTTACTGGGGAGGGAAATAATCCCCCAAGGGAGTTTTACTCGACGCCTTTCTAACCCTTTTTTACTCTCAAGAGAGTATTTTCTTCCAAGTTCTGTTTTGCTTTCGTTCAATCTTTTAGTTTTTTTCCATTATTATTTTTTTACCAGCTTATTTCCTCTTCCTGTCTGTTGCTTTTCATTTTCTCGGGTGACCTCCTCGTAATATATTTTCATGGATATACCCTCTACCAACTCTACCAATGAGTTTCTGAAACGATGACTCGGGATTCAAAGATAAAACGCTGAGCGTCAGGCCATATGTTGTTTTTCATGAAACATTATGAGCTCTTGAAGCGAATAATGGATGTTTGGAATTTTTTGTATCGAGGAGATTGAGAATTTCTAAAACTTATGTTTAAGTAATACAATCTATTTTAACCATACGTATTTACATTTTATATTAATAGAAAATGTAGATAATAATTTGAAGTACTGTAGCGTTCTAGTTCTTCCTCGAAAGAAGTTGTATGAATATTTAAGATGTTATTACCGTTCAAAATATTCCTTACAGAAATGAAATTATTTTAAATTTTTGAAAGAAATTGAGCTATGTTTTAATTTTTATCTTGCTTTTCTGAGAATCGTAATATTTCTGATGTTTTTAAAAGGATTTAAAATATAAAATAAGCACAAAAAAAACATACCATAAAAACAAACATTTCATAACATATGCAAAAACGTTCAAATCTTTTATACATCTTGTCAAAATGTTTAATTTTATTCATAGTTTTGTTATGGTAATCTTATAAATATATAATGTTGATATTTATATGACATATATGTAATGATGACCTACTGACCTTTGAGAAGGAATGAAAAATCCCAAAAAGTATTAATTGTGTAAGAGCAATAATATTTTTTGAACACAACACATATAAGTTAAAATTTGTTTAAATATAAACTTTTTTTCTGGAAAAAATGCTGAGAATGTTTTAATCGTAAAGAATTAATGCTTCTCAAAGTATTGATAAAACTCTCCAAGTAAAAGACACAGTTACAGAATTACAGACGATTAAGTTATTAAAAAACAGTGGAGTGTAATCCACATATTTGACGTTTTTCAAACGAATTAATTTTTTATTTATAAAACGAATGTGTAAGTTTTGCTAAATATAAAATTTTCTTTGAAAATTATTGTTATTTAAATTTTTCTTAGTTATTAACATGTTGAGTTTTAGTTGTCTGTGATAGACTCAAATGACTTTTATCAATTATATATTAATGGCAATATAAAATTAATTTTCTTCTTAAATAAAATAAACTTATTGTACATATTTTTATTAAATTTTTAATTTGAAGTAATAGCGTATTCAAAACTAACGGATTTATCAAAAAGTATAAATATTTATATATTGTCAAACCATATATATTATATTTTTCATTTAAAAATGCTTTAAATTTGGGTTCAAAATCCCAAAGTCAAAGTGTTAATTATATTTATTTGCATGCGATACGTTTTACTTCAGATATGTTTCATAAAAATACATTTTGTACAGAAATACAGAGAGAGAAATGTTTAAAAATTTATTTTAACCAAATATTATTGTACGAATCATTTGCTTAAAGATCTTGTGCAGTTTTACTAATAATTCATTACATATATATTTACAGCCATATGAATGTTTTTACATCATTTTGACACTTATTTTTGTCACGTTTGAAACAGGAAAATACATTTCATATAAAATTATGGAATCTTTTCAAATTTTGTAGCATACAGTTTTATTCTTAAAAATTGTTGATAGACTAAATTTTTTCCATTTAGAAATATATCACATAACTTTACCACACATTTATGTGATTTGGGATTCTACAGACATAGTATTAAATATAATATCTAACAACATGATATCTCTCTTGCATTCGAAAATAACATTCTTTCAGATTTAAATTATATTCTTTTCAGTGAACACAGTTTTATTTATTTGAAAAGAGAAAAGCAACGTTAGTATTTATCCCGACAGCGCAAAGAAAAGGCTAACTTTTCAAAAGCCATGTTGAATAAGTTAACAAGCAAGCCAAAAGCACTGATCAACTTTGAATGACAGAATGATTGTTGCTCTTGTTTCAAAGCGAAGAAATAGAGAGTTCCAATCACGTAGTAGTTTTGAAAAGCGGACACACTTTGTTGCTTCTCTTTCTTAAAAATGTAACTTGGCAGAGTAAAGACCTGTGTTTCAACACAGGAACTCAAGACTTTTGTGTTTTAAGCACTGTGTAGTTCCAAGTCTAGGAAGAGGAATAAAAAAAATAAAAAAGCACATTAAGGAGTTTGAAGAGTTGCCAACTTTTGCGGACACTTTTAAAACTTTCCAATGGATTCTTGAGGGTAATTTTTCTACACATTTCCTAGATATGTTGAAAACTCATGCAGCTGAGAATATGATAAATTTGAGTTGGAAAGACATTGTCCATGCACGTGACTATCATAAATTTCTTTGAAAAATGTTTTCTCTGCTTAGTGTCAAGATAATATATTTCAAATTGTTTGTACAAAATTGTTTTTGTTACAAACTTGTATTCATATAACAATTGAAAATAAGAAAGAGATTAATTAAAAAACTTAGTTTACGTAATTCAAAAAATACCCTTTATTATTTTTTATACAACATATATAGACAATGAGAAGGAAAAAAACATGATAAAGAAGTTGATTTTTATAACTTCTTGAGTTTTCAAAGTATATTTATAGGATTCATAGAACTAAATTAATTTGTTTGATCTACTCTTTTCAGTTTATTTAGAGTATGTTCCAATGTAAGCGTATTTATTAAACCCATATATATATATATATATATATATATATATATATATATACCTTATGCAAAAGAAATTAGTTGAAACTTAAGCATGGAAATAAAATTTTTGCAGTGAACATAAAAAATAATCTTTTTATTAAATTTCTCTAATAAATTTGTTTTCTGAATAAATAATACCTTTAATAAAGTCTACCTTAACTTATTTAAAATGTCCTTTTAAAAATTGAGTGTATTGCTTAAAAATTTATATCCTGTGAATAACAATCACTTTTAGAAATATAAGCAGTAATTATTTCAAAAAATGGATCATAATATATTAAGTAAGAATTTATATTAATTTCAAAATATTTTCTTAAAATGAATGATAGAGTTATGATAAATGAAAGATATGCTTAATTTTACATATTTTTGTTATTTTAGTTCAAAAAATTTATACATTGCTTTCCTAATTTTATAATAGGTGCTCAAACGGATTTTTAATATTAAGAAATGCCCAAGTATTTGAAAATGAGAGAAACTCCATATTAATTTTCTTCATAATTATAAAAGTTTAAAATATATATTCTCATAAGTTTGCATCCCATGTTATTATTTTCAAATGTAAGCAGGATTTTGTTATTAAATTGTCTTAAAGGTCACAACTTTATAAAAGTTAGATTGATATTTCCTTGATCGTGCAAGTACTAATTCCAATTAAGGTATTTTTTATCTTTTGCAGTATAAAGCACTTTTTTACATCATACTTTAGTATAAATTATATAAATATTTTCATTAATTTTACTCGTAACAAATTTACTTTAGCTGCAGAATAACATTTTATGTCATGCCAACCTATTGTGCTGAGAAATGCTTTAATAATGTCATTTGTATTAAGGAACAATATATTAAGCACAGTAATTTGCATTCAACTTTCATGAACAACATTAATTACGAACAGCAATTATTTAAACTGTGAATAATAATTATTTTATAGTTATATAAATTAATTTAGAACATCTTAATTTTTTTAAAAAATACAATTCAAGTATCAATAATTAAATTTCGAGTAAACTAAATGCTTGATAACTGTATCCTGAGGCACGGAATAATAAAAAAAACATTTACTGTTATCATTCATTTTAAAACAAGTAAGGCACCATAAATGAACAATAATAATTAAAACATTTAAAAAATTTAGGGACCAAAGTACGTTATTTAGTATCATACTGTAATATGAAGCTATTAAAAGTGTTACTTACAGCATCTAAATTGTAAACTATGCATCATGTAATTTAATTGTTCTTATAAAACTTTAAGGCAACTTTTAAACACTTTTTTTAAATAATCAAATCTGTTTAATATCTTCAATAATTCCGAAAAGGAGAAATTTATAAAAGTTATATAAAATATTCCAGTTATATAAAATATTCCGAAAACTAGTTTCTCGCCTAAATCAGATAATTTTATCGAAATTTCCTCCCTAATGCAGCCCACAGGGGATATCAGATTTTATTTCCTTCAATAAAACTCAAAACTATTCGTCTATTTTTATTCGATGTCATTATTCACCCCCATTCTAGAGAAATTTTGTTAGTATTAAATATATCTATGAGGTCAACAACTTATGGTATTCATTTATTTTGCAGATACGTGAAGACTGGAAGTATGTTGCCATGGTAATAGACCGTCTCCAGTTGTATATCTTCTTCGCTGTGACGACGGCCGGCACCATAGGAATATTACTAGACGCTCCTCACATTTTCCAGTATGTCGATCAAGATAAAATCATAGAGATGCACAAAGGAAAAGCTACCTGAAGTCACTCCGCAAACTATCGATTTGAAGAAGTGAAAGAGAAGAAACAGAGGTTTAGAAAAACGAAAAATGAACCCTAGCAACTGTATTTTCAGCTGCTGTTAGATCCTCAACTGCACTGGAAAAAATATTTCCGATTTTTGTACATGAACTGTGCTTTAGTTGGGATCGGTCAAAATTTCTGTACTGACCGACAGCTATGCAGATAGACGGGTATTCAAGGACATTATTGTTATAAAATATTTACTTCGATATAATACAAACAAAAATACCGGAATTTGAAAAAAAAAGAGTTAAACGAGCGTTTGAAGTCTTTCGAATAATGGAAACGCTACAAGTTAACTATCATATACTACTTTACCTTGCGTTCAAAAAAGATTTTTTACGCAGTAGTTTTTAAAAGAAAAGAGTTAGACAATTATGTAATTGAAGTCAATTGAAGAAAAGTTTGTAAATCTGACGGTATTGAGTTTTCTTGTAGACAAAGAACTATGTGGATATTTTAGATCTTTAAATGAATGAACAGGAACTCAAAAGCTGTTGTTTAGAATTGATGGTATTTAAAAAAAATTGCCGCCAATCTAAGACGAGTATTAGGAAAAATGATTATCACTATGCAATAGTAAAGACAGCAAGGGTGTATGGATAATCTGTAAATAAATGCACGTGGTTATGCTTGTAGATAATGCATAAGTCCCTTGTCTCCCCAGGTTTTATTAATTAATTACTCTTTGTAACTAGAGACATTCATTTTAACGTATACCGTGACGGTAAGTATGCGTGAATGTGAGCTTTATATAATATCTACATATAATATTTGTGAAGTGTGTGCTCAGTTTACACGTTCTGTTCTAAATGCTTATACGAAATGCTTCCACTGCATAGATGTGCAGTGCATTGCATGACTAACATTTAAGCCTATGCAGATATATCGTTATGCTGCTTCTTTATTTGGTCATATTTTGTGCTTATATTCCGGAGTCATCGCTTAGTCTAAAATATGGAAAAAAAATAATCATTTGAACAGTTTTTAATGGCTTGAATAACATTCTAATCAAAGTTGTGTGCTGAAATGGTTTAAAAATGGTTAATTCCCCGGTAAAGAATATCATGAGCTTTGGTAAATATATATCATTCTTACAACTTAAACTTGAAAAATCAGTTAAAGCAAACAGTCAATTTAATTTACAACTTTTCTTCTTTGGCAAATAAGTTTTACTACCCTAAAAATTTTTGTGTTAGATGAAAATATTTAAAAGTTTTAATTCGTTTTTATCTTTTTTAGAGAAAAAAATATGTAGAACAATGTCTTATGAACTTAAATAATAAAAATCAGCACGTGAGAATTCAGTCCATGTAACATTAAAAGACATTCAAGATTTAATAAAATGTTCATAACATCAAAATTTAGAGCCTAACATGAAAAATAACAAGAGGCCAAAGAATAACATGATTGGCCAAGGAATACAGAAATATTACCTGAAAGTGGAAAACTACAGTCATACATATACAAGACAGGTAGAGAGTATTTTCTGCATTACTGAAATAAGTTCCAAAATAGTCTTAAATTTAATTTAGATAGGAAAAGAAAGTTTTGTTATACTATAACAGAAGCAAAATATGGTATGGTTATCTTAACTTAATGAATTAATCGACTTAACTGGTCGTTCAAATGAGGAAATGACTCATACATATTTTTTTCTTAGTTTCCTGTGTGAAGAGAACTCACACAGATGAATATTGAATTTATTTTTGGGCTGGATAGTGAATATTTTGTCCAAACGCTGCTAATGGTTGTGTGGGTACTAACGTTTTGTTTCAATTATTGTGATTCAGTCAGTTAAAAATTTTAACCGACAAAGTGAATGAAAAATGGGATCCATTAAGTGTTTCTAAATGTATGATACGCAATTATCTCCTTTAAAATGTAACAATATCTTAAAAGCTATGCGTTTCCTATTCTAATTCTTTATTTGCCCTTGATACATCAATTTTCTTTCAAATAACTATACATAACTTGATTTGACCAATTATTTCAAAATATGATTTTAATAAAACTTAAAAAATCGAGTTTTAATCTAATTGCGGAAATTTTAATGCTTTTGTAGATTCAATTTTTTGTTACTGTTAATATGCTAATGCAAAGTTGTTTTCAATGTAGTTGTTTACATTTACAGCCGTTATTACGTCAGTTTGAAAGATATAAAATTTCTAAAATGATAACTTAAATAAACGATCTAAAATGCATGTGGCAAGAAGTAAATATACTTCAAGGCACGTGTGAAAAGAAACGGAATGAACGTGAAGTTAATAAAAAACATGTAGTTAATTTCATATTATCTCAACACAAGTGTTGGATGAAACCGGATAGGAAAGGAATGTGTTGAATATTTCTCTTCGTGATTTGTGGGCCATAAAGTCATAAAGAAAAAAACTACTGGCAAATAATTATGAAATAATTAAGTATAATACTGATAAATTTTAATGACTTTTGTACTGTGGAAAACACTTCATGTTTGTCTTGTTTAATTACTCTCAATGAATGCATTACGACTGATGCCATATTA
This sequence comes from Trichonephila clavata, assembly GCA_019973975.1. Lineage (NCBI taxonomy): Eukaryota > Metazoa > Arthropoda > Arachnida > Araneae > Nephilidae > Trichonephila > Trichonephila clavata. The sequence continues at coordinate 19,744 of BMAO01016357.1, read as the reverse complement.
AATAATACGTATATCGAACAATCATATTCAAAGTAAGTAAACATATACTAATGTAGTTTTGTCTTTTTAATGTGAAATATGTTTAATTATTTAGATAATTCAAAACTATTATTAAAATTCTTAATACCACCATGCTAAAAAGTTTCATAAATTAATAAAATAATCACATTAAAAATTATATTCAGGCTCTAAAAATATCCATGTAAATAAACGAGAAAAAATAGCACAGCAGCAGGCTCTCATTTTAACAATCAAAAAGTATTCTAAAATGTAGAATATTAAAAAGAGATTGGTTTGAGGCTTCATAATAAAATAGACATTGAATAATTACGTATTTCTCATTGTTATATGAATGAGAAATCATTTATTAGTAAGAAAGAGATCAATTTTTAGTACGAGACACATACTGACAAACACTAACCTATGCTGTATTTATATCGAAGAAGTTTCTAAAAAGCAACAACAACAACTGAAACTTTGTAATTCCAGCCAAATATATATTAGTTTTAAAGAATAATCCAGCAGGGGTTCTTGATAATTTCTCAGTTGTGAAAATAACGTTGAATAAATAGACGAAAGAATCATATTCATATTGTGGAAAAAGTTATACGATAAGCATGTTTTTATATATTTAAACAAACTATTTATTACACAAGGACTTGAAGCTGAGTTGTAACATAAAATAGTTCATGCAGTTGACTTAGCAATATCTTACATTTCCTGCTGCTATCTAGCCTGTGATGAACTTAAAGTAATGGTGCAAAGCTTTATGAATGCAAGAATGAAAGAAATTAGTGCAGTTTTTGTTAATATTAGTTATACTTAGTGAAACAAATACGTCGAAATATTGCGTTTTATATAAGGTGTGTTCATGTATTCATGATTGAGAATTTCCAAGGTATTTCAATTTATCAGTTATCCACTATTGTAGGTCACATTTTGATAAAGGAATGGCAGAAATAAAAACAATTGTAATGATCTAACGTTTATTTAAATGGATAAACATACATATATATTTCAAAATGCTCTAATTTGAATGAATTCCTTGCTAACATTTTGAAGCATAGATTTATTTATGAGTTTTACAGATCTTACAAATTTAACTCTGCAACAGAGGAACATCGAGAAGAGTTTGAAATTTTAGCCTGCACATATGCAAAAATTTAAAATTTTATTTCTGACATTGAGCGTAAGTTACAGGAAAACAACATTTTTTATAGACAATGACTGCTAATAAAGTACTTTAATTTTCCATTGTTTATATATGTTACTGCCTTATTTACATTTGCTTTAAAGTTTTTAAGAAAGTTTATGCAAATGATTATTTAAAAAGAAATTGTAAATAAATGCGGAAAATTTTCCAAATTATTGTGCTTTGGTCTTAATAATGGTATGTGCTACAGATAAGCACAAATTAATCGAAACAACACATAATTTAAAAATAAGATAAATTATGTGACCATTATAAAAGAAAAATCTTTTATAAAATATAAAACACATAAATTTTATGTTATTGATAATAAATATTTATACAAGGACATTTCTTATTCCATGTATTTATTCTTTTGAATACCTAAAATAAATAAATGGAAAATTTATTAATTCATATCAATAATAAAGATGATATTTGTATCAATCCAGCCTTTGTCTAAAAATCCAATTGTTTGCAATATTTGTGTCAGATTATTAAAAACAAAAGATCGTATCAATGCAGGCATAATTTCATATGTCATTGAAATTCACGAGTGAACTCTGTGGTGCATTTTCACAACAATCATCTGTAAATTTAAAAAATCATAAATAGATCTATATTCATCGAAACCTGTCATATAGAATACTGCCAGTTAAATGTATGTTTGCAGATGAAAAATTGTTGGATAAATTGAAAATAATTTTTTTTTAAAATTCTTGAATGATTAAATTTAGATGTGCTCAAACGTATACCAATGTTTGAACGCTAGTCAGAACTGTTGTTGAAATAAGAATATGTAGGGCTATGCTTTATATTAAATTGTTTGTTTTCAAAAACTGTGTCTTGTGTCATTTCTTACTTGAATTTTCCTCTTTTAAAAATGTTGACACTTCTTTTAATCTTTGTTTTACACGCACTATACATGCATAAAATTAAATTTGATTAGTTGAATTTAATTAGCATATCCTTAGAAGCTATAATAAGGTTATTTATGATGCAGTTCACGATTCTTATTCAAAGTGAAGGACGAGGACAGCATCTGTGTTCATATTCCACTAGCTCTTAACTTATACACTTCACTAAAGGAGAATTTTGGTGGTCACGGTAGCGTAATGGTTATGGTCATGAGATCAAGTCCTATGGCCACTGAAGACCCATCGTGTAGAGGGGTTAATGCACGTTAAATTTGGCGTAACTCATTCTGAAGGGTTGGAAGTTGAAAGAAGGTGGTGCCAACTTCGGTGTAATCCTCGACAAATGAACATTGCTCAAAATTACAAGGTACTGCACCAATAGCCATCGTGTTTTGTTACAGTGTAACGATAGTAAAACACTCACCCATTCATGTGAAACATTTGACACTGAATTCTATTTATACGCTGAAACAATACAGTTTAGATTTGTACTGCATTAAACAATAGCATGTGTACTAGTAAAGTTTTTGTTGTACGTAATTTATATAGGTTTATTTAATTTTATACATTTTCATTTAATTTTATATGCTTCAAATAACGAAATATTGCTTTAAAATAATTTGACTTTCTGCTGTTAATTCCTCACTTCAGCATTATTTTTAAAGCTACATCGAATAATATAAATAAAAAACAATATTCAAAAATCAATAAATATACATAATTCTTCGACTAGCAATGAAACATAAAAATATGATTTACTTTAATTAATTACAAAGACAATTTTCAAAACCAGTGAGTTACTTCTTGAAGTGCATATTTTTTCAAGAGAGAGAAAGATAGATTAACAAGGATTAATTAATGTTTATTTAAACAATGCTTTCTTCGACTGGTGGTAAAATATTATTCAGCGTATCGTCAGTAATTAAGTGATATTTGTTTTCAGGATTTAAAGAAGGTTCAGAAAACTCATTGTAAACAAATATTTTAAATACTTAATTTTAAGAATGAATTTAAGGCCATTAGGTGTATAAAAGTAAGGTGAATATAGATATAAACTGTTGCACATGATGTAAATTCGGATTTAAATGTCATTTTAATTTTCGATAAACTATTGGATGCTTCCTTGGATAAAACTGATATTTTAGACATTAAATTTTATAAATTATTAAGTTGTATGATAATAAACTATAAAAAACTATTAAATATAATAATAAATAAACATTTTTAACTCTGTTAAATATAATGCTATTCATTTTGAGAACATATTTGAGAGATAATATTTTGGTTAATGCTGCCTTTATGTTACATTATTAAATTCTATAATTTAATAAAATAGATCATTTTTATAAAAATTGAATTGGTAGAACGGTTTTATTATGTGTGTGTTAGTGACAAAGATAAAACTAAGAAATACATATTTTATATTACCTTTAAATCACATATTCATTTTAACTGAAATAAAAACTTAAAGCAATGCACACACCTAAAGTTGTTTATTGTTAATTGTTCGATAGGGACGTTACAAAGCTTTTTTTGATTGAAAAGTTTTTCTTTGCAAAATAATAATCTTTACTTTATCTTGTATATGTATACATGCGTATGAATGGTCAAATATCTATAAAATAAATACTCATATAATTTTTTTCATTTACACTCACGCCTATAAATTAAGGATAAATCAGAATCGCATGGAAATCGAACTCTAAACTAAAAATTTCACCTGTAGAGTTATCGCACACATCTTTTATAATAATATGCAAATTACAGTTAGCCACCAGATGATTCTGATAGGACGTCACAATGAGGAGAGTATAACATAGATATACATAAAGTATGGTGCTAAAGAAGTAAAATTGCTCACAAGTGTTTAGTACAGTGCTTCTCAAACTTTCAATGTTTGTGACCCAATTTTCAGTAATAATTTTCATCGCCCCCCTCCCATACAATAACAATGTATTGAATTCAGTAATAATATACATTGAACACATTGCGCACTACTGATACATTTTTAAGTACATTATATCAATGTAAATGTTATCTCTTGATAATTTATGGTGTTAATTATGGTTTATATTGTTAATTATTATTAATTATGATTAAATATATTATAAATGAAATAAAATTCTTTCCATATCAGAAGGTGAAAATATTAAACATCTTTATATTCCGTAGCTCACTCCTTTCTTATATTACACTAGCTGGTTGCTCGTTCTTCGCGCGGGTAAATTAAAAAAGAACAATAGATTTTGAAGGACAAAGAAACTTCTAATGAGTTAATTTTAAGTGAATTGCAAAGTAAACATCAAGGAAAGAATAATTTAGAAAAAAGAATAGCGAAATCACAATTAAATAATTAAAACTGATTTATACGGTATTTCTCTAGGTAATTTGTCAGTGAATATGTAAACAGTATCTATATATGAATCAAATAAATAAACATTATCATTTATGCCACTACATTTCTACTCGCTAGTTTTACAGTTCTGAAGCAACTCATTAAATCCATCATCAGATTCTTTCATTGCCAGATGCAACATGATAAAAGACTACTAATCTGAACTTAAAATATAGACATAAATTATTTCTCTGACAAATAGAACTAAATACACTACTCCCAACGAAGTTCTCGTTGAAAGAAGTATAACATACCCCAAGCTCATCTACTTTCCTTCATCCATCAACACCTGTTGCTACAAATTTAACTATAAAATACATTGTGTACTATTGACGTATTTATAAGAATATTATGTGAATGTAAAAATGCTTGTTTTATTGATTTTTTGTTATGTCAGAATGTATTTTGTCTTGCTTTCTTTCAATAACTAAACAACCATTTTAAATCTTTTATTTTCGACACTTCAATATGCTCGCGCCCCCCTTGTAGGATTATCACCAGCCCCACAGTTTGAGAAACGCTGGTTTAGTAAGTCACTTAGACATAACAGAGTAGTTATGGCACAGAGAAAGTATGAGGATGTTTCTTTTTGTGTTGTGAAACGCAGCGTACTCAGGTGGAAGAATCTGAGGAACTTGGAATTGCCAAAAGTGTCGTCTCTAGGCTTTTGCAAACGATTCCATGTTGACAGAAATATCAGTAGACGTTACAATACAGAACTGCCCCGAGTAACAACGCCGAATGAAGACCGATGTTTGGCATTAATTCCAAAAAGAAGCAGACGGAGTAGAGCATCCGACCTATCTCTTTAGTTATCTGCAGCAGCAGGTATGAAAGTTTCAATACAAACCGTGAACAGACGTTTTGAACATACTGATCTAAGTGCTCGCAGGCCTGTCAGATGTGTCCCGCACGCGGCAACTCAATGTCACCAGCAGTCAGCCTGGAGTAGAGAACATCAATGTGTGTGTAGATATCTTCACAGTGGGCATATGTGATGCTTCCCGAGAGTTCAGATTTACGTCGAACTTTCATATTAAAAACGCCAGGTACCCATTTCCTCGAAGGCAACATCATTGAACCGCACAGTTTCGGTGGTATTAGATTGTTCGTTTGGGAGAAAGTTTACTGGATTCCAGAATAGATCTGCATATTCAAATCGGAACCATGGAAAGCCAAATTTACAGAAACACAACATTCTGCTTAAGGGTGCCATGAGCACAGAATTTGCGTTTATGGATGACAAGGCCCGTCTTCTCACCAAGCAAACATCCTAAGCGAATACCTTTAATCTGAGTTCATTACCCCTATAGAATGGTCAGCATTCACACATGGCTTGAATCCGGCACAGCATGTGCCACACATGCTTGGACAACGAGTTTCAGCCTTTCAACCACGTCTTACATGCGTACCAGAAATTTGGAGAGCACTGATGCTGAAGGGAGTAATCTTCTCCTTCAAGATCAGCTCGATAATTTGATACTCAGCATACCTAGGTGCTGTATGGACTGTATTTTATCACATGGGAGACACATAATGTGTTAATTATCATACCAACCGTATAATATTAAGTTTTTGAAAAGAAAGTATTTTTTGTATTTTCTCCATGGAGCAAAAATGATTGTTTTTATGAATGGTATCGCACATGCGCCATCTTTTGGTTCTTTGTCATTTTTTATAGGCTTATAATGCATAAAACCCGTTTGTTATTCCCCGGAGCTAGCATTATCTTTAATTTATGGACATAAATGTACAAATAAAACAATTTTGCTTAAATTTTTTTTAAAAAAAGTTAGAAAATCAAGTTAGTATAGTAATACAGAAATTCATATACATTATTTATCGCTTCTAAAGAAATAGATTCTAGAAATGAATGAATTCCTTTAGAAACTTATAACAAAATTTTTATAAATTTCGTAGAAGTCTCAAAATGTAAAAAAAGATTTTTTTTAAAAGACTTGATGTTTAATAACAGAGATATAAAAAAAAAGAAAAATGGCTTAAATATAAGAGATTAATATTTTTTCATACTTTTTAGACTGAATAATGATATGAAACATTTCATACTGTTATTAAATATTTGTACTAATAATGCTTAAGATAATAGAAACATTATTATTTTTACTTATTTATCATGTAATATGAAGACACTTACAAAAATCATTTTGAAAATGTTGGAACTTATGGCCAAAATAAATATTCAATGGAATACAAGTTAATTTGTTAAGCCTAATTTATTTGTAATTTAATTGCCTCATAGAAAGCTAATATTGAAAGGAATATCTAATATTTTTATTTTATAAACTGTTTTTTAAAATCTGTATTCCACTATCAACAAAGTGTCAGTTTTGATAAGATTTAATATATTAGTGAAATGCCAATGTACGACAATAAACATCGGTCAAGAAAAGTAAAAAGTACTAGAAACGTAAGAAAATTTTCTACTTCAGACTGCAAGATGCATGTATTTAAATAGTATTTAAATTCAGATCTTCAATATTTTGTGAAAAATAAAATAACTTGTGGTTGAAATTTTTCTCGAGAAAATAAACTTTATTATTTCGAAAACTCTGTGGCCTTTTTTTGATATATAAAACAGAGAGATTCTAAAATTTATTTATGATAAAAATTATAGTAGAAATAAAAATTCTAAGGAGATTTTTGTTACATAAATACAATCATAAAATATTATGAAACATAAATACTTGATATATATTCTATATTTAAGCAATTTTATCAAGAGTAACACTATCCAATGTTTGCTTAACAATTATTTAAATTCTGACAAGAAAAATTCTAGTTTTTAATCTTAAAATAATTCAAAATTTGTACACAAAAAAAATATTCTCCTCTTAAATTTGGTTGAAAAAAATAAATTAAAAGTTTTCTGAATGTGCTGCAACTTTACGATAAGCTAAAATATTTCTCGTCTATATTTATATGTATATATATATCTATATATATTATTGTATTCTTTCAATGCTGAGCCGAAAAATCCGTTTTGTTATGATTTTTCACAATTAAAACATCAACAGAATCGTTACGCCTACACAGAAATGAATTTCAGACTCTCTTATTTTACATAAATATAAGTTTAATTTTAATATAAATCTTGGAATAAAGAGAGCTAGCTCTTTTATAATAAATAAGCAAATTTGTATTGAAAAGATTAATTTGTTCTGAACTAAATATCAGATAATACATTAATTTAAAAAATAAGTGAATCATAGTGAAAAGAAGCAATGAGAATTCAAAAATGTGTTTCAGATGAAATTCCTAATTGCAAAATATTTTTAAAAGAAAACTCGGTTAAGAAAAAATAATTTTAGTATTCTACATTCCCTCCCAATTCATTGATGAGATAAAACCAGCATAAAAAAGCAAGTGATGATTGAACGAATACTTAAATTCATCGATGTGGTCTGAAAATCGATGTTATCAATCGATGAACTGAATTTGTCATTCTAGAGATGAAGTATGAGGAACTCGAAAGACTGCCATCAAAATCGCCACAAGAATAAATCAGTGGGAAAGATTTTAAATTAGGAGAACACGCATCATTTCAAAAAGAGGATACGATAAAATTTGCTTAAAAATAGCCATTTTAAAAGATTTTCGAATAAATTAATTAAGATTGCTCATAAATATTTATTTCGTACATTGAACAATAAGAATGGAAGTGTTTATTTATTTTGATCGAAGTCTTTTGCTTGGGGTTTTCTTTACTTCGTAATTCAAGATCAGCAATTATTATGACTATAAATCAAGTGTTATTACTTTGAATATTAGCATTGGCATCCCAAAATCTTTTGAAGTTAAATATATCTTATGTTTTGTAAACTTTTTATATAAATTGTGAACTTCTTTTAAAAACTTTAATATTTAAATAAATTATTAAGAAAATGTTTCTTTACCATGTAAACATTATATAAATATATATCTAACCTTCATATAAATTTTGAAAAACTATTTTATGGAATAATTCTGTAGATCGACTGTTTTAGATGGCATTGTGTTGTTGCAGAGTATGTTTAACAGTTAAATTGAGGTCATCAAAATAATCAATCTCTTATTTTAAAAAATAAATTTTAGTTTTCTGAAGCATAAAAATAAAATCACACTTAACACTAACAAAAATCACACTTAAAAAAACAAACCAAAAAAACAGACAACGTTTCAAATTTGATTTAAAGCAAAATCTATTTATTTATCCTGCGTAATGAGAATTTTATATCACTTCTAAAAAATTTTTTTACAGTTTCTTCTTTTTAATACAATATGAAATATAAAAATTTACAAATCTCACGTTCACTGTAGGTAATTCAAACAAGCCAGTGTATGATCACATGCCAGCTAATCGATCCAATTGCTATCCAATTGTGATATCATAGCTACCGTTTACACTAAAACAGCGCAAACTTTACTGTTTTTCTTCCAGAAAATAATGTAAATATGCCATCTTAGTCTTTTCTATTCTCATACTAAACGGAAGTGATACATATAAATTTATTTGGCAAGCAACAGAGTTTTAAAAATCACTATTTTTTAGTTATTTGATTCGTTTCTACTGGAGTCTTAGATATAATGCAGAAGTTTTTGTAATTATATACAGTCGTCTCTCGATAATTCGAAGTTGAAGGGACCAATGAAAAACTTCGAATTATCGAGGTTCGAATTATCAAGAGGGTAAAAAAAACTCCTGACTTTTTTTTCTAATAAATTTAAATTTTAAACTATGTAATAAAACAATTGTACATGTGTATAAAATTACTTTAAAATATTTTTAAAAAATACATTTACAGTATAAATATTATACAGAAGTTAAAAGTCATGTATTAAAATAATACATTTATGTAGTTATTCTCTTTCACGCCCCACCAAATCTATTCCATTCCTCATTGGAAATGAAATCGTTTTGCACCCGGTGACCCCAGACACTGTCCCCAACACCATTGGTTCTTCAAGACAGGGTCCAGTACTGCTCATGCACCATTTGATGCCCCATGCTATAAGATGTGTCATAAAAAGTTATGATAGTCGAACGCAAATAACATAATCCTACGCATCACAGTAGCAGACCATCCTTTCTGAACACATGAGTAGAAAGGCCTATTGTTAAACAAAAGATATGGACGCCTGACAACAGGTGTGGCCAGAACTGTGTCCACTTAAAGAAGGAAAGCAATAAAAACGTCTTTTCACCTGAGGAACCGGGAAACACAAAGAAGGGATAGAAGACAGATGGTCATCAAAGGGGCAGCGTTACAGGGAAGACATGCAGAGACAATACAACACAAAACATGAAGCTCCAACCTGTTTTCTATAGGACTCTAGATAGTAAGTGTTCGAATTTTCCAGAGTTTTATAAGATAACTTCGAATTATTGCGTATTGTAGTTCTGGCCAGCCACAGAATTTACTTCGAAATATCGAGTGTACCAAAACGTATTGTTTTAGTTCGAAATATCAAGATTTTTGCTAGGGGCTGAGCATATATTTCGAATTAGCGAGAGGTTCGTATTATCGAAAGTTCGAATTAGTGAGAGTTGGCTGTATAGACATTGTCGAGTAAGGAGATTTTACTTCTTTATTTTGTACATGTCGAGGTGATCTATTTCCAGATGTTGAATGAAGGATGCACATTTTTTTATTCCAATTTATTTTCCAAGGAAGACATTCAAACGATTAACAGTAAACACACACATGCGTAGCTAACGGCGATTAGCAGTTACATAATAGTTACATTACGCAGCAGTGACGTTCACTGGTTGAAGACAAAGAGAGAGAGATTTCAGAGTTCTGGCTGTTTATATGAAGTGGAAAATCCGCGTTACACCCTCGTACGGAGGCTATGATTGGTGGAAAGATATCATTCGCTGAATTCTTTTGCATCCTTAATTTAAAAAATGAACGCTGTTAAATTTCAAGATACGATTACATTTAAATACCGGTTATGTGGGTAAGCTAATAAATATATCTAGGCGCGAGTCCTGCAGGCCAAAGCAATTAAAAATTAAAATTTTAATGGAAACTTGAAGGAAATTAAAGGGAATTATAACACACTCGCATACACACACAATCATAGTTATATTTCATTTCCCTTAAAATAATGTAAGTCGTGCAGAAAGGAGAAAACTTGGAAGAATATTTCTTTGTTTGAAAATGAAATAAAATCGATTGCCACATAAAAAATATGCAGAGAATATTAAATAAAAAACTTGTTTAACATTCAGAAGAAAAAGGTTTTTAATTTCCCTGTCTAGCAATCTTGCATAATTTATTTAGATTGAATCTGCAAAATTTAAAGTTTTTATACTTATGTTAGCTTAAAAGCTTTTTGTTTTAAAAGTTAATGAAATGATATGAAAGGTTTTATAAAGATTCGTGAAAAAAATATGTTAAAGCAAATCAGAAAAATACAAAATCACATTCTTTCAAAAATACAAAATTATATAAAAATGTTTGTGTCTATCGCATCTCATCTGGGATATATTTTTACGTTAAAGTTTAACAATACTGCTGTCGTAATTTTTCCTGTTTTAAATTATCGTATTCTTTTTAACGGATATCATCAATTAATTGATAATTAAAAAGAGTTTTCTCTTCAAGAGATAGAAAGTTGTTGCATGGTAAATATTCAAATTTAAATAACATACATACTGCGTGCGAAGCATTTTAATTTAAATAAAAGTACACGAAATTTCCTTTCGTTAATTGCAGTCAGTCAAATCTTGACTTTAGCATGACGTTATTTGCTTTAAAAACCGGAAAGATGTATTTAATATATTTTATTTACGTAAAGACAAAAGAAAATGAGCTGAATTTATGTATGGAAATGGATACACTCTTTTTTTTGTATGGTAAAGTTATATTGGGAACTATTTTTCTGTTATAACTAGGTTTAAACCTAATATTTATTTTACATAATATATGTATAATATAAATCTTCCCAGTTAAGTTGTTAAACTCTATTTATATTCAAATTAAAAGAGCTCTAGAGAAATTGCATAAACTGTTAAGAAATCTTAACGATAAAAGAGAATCAATTACACAAAACTCAACCATGCAAACCAATGAAATAGATCCTCTAAATAGAATAAATCAAGTAAAAAAAATCATTCATTCTCATACATCCTTTATCACTTCATAAAACGAATTCTTATCTCAATGTGCATGAAACAACATTTGCGTAATGTTTATCTGCTTTAAACATGCAATTTGCTTTTGCTGTACAATATAATTCGATTGGCGCTACGAATATCTTCTAGACAACTAAAAAATCTTCCATCAAAGAATTATAACAGTTCTTACTCCTTTTCCAAGCTTAATTAGTCTGCATTTTTCGAACGATGCAATTAATCTAAGAGATGAAACAGATACTTCTCCCTCTTTGGCTATTTACTGAAAGTTCAGTTGCCGTGAGGCAGAGGCATTAAAATCGACCCATTAAAAGGAAAAATGTGTCTGAACATCGTGTCTAAAACGATAATTTAAATATTCACAGTACATTAAGTTAACTATCCGAGAAACACTAATGTAACTAAAAATGTAGTAGTGGGTCTGTTAATGCTCTTTACTGCATTTAAAGACTGAAATGATGAATATGGGATTCCTCAGCGCAAGAATTAGAAATAGCGGTCTGAATTAGGCATTACGAAGAAAATACAATTGAAATTATACTTTATTTAGAATGTATATTTAAACTAAGAGAGAGAAGGAATTTGTAATTGTGTGCTTAAGGTGTCTTTGAGTTTTATTTGTCTTGAAAACTATTTTTTTCAGAGTAGATAAATAAATTATTTTTGGAGTTTTTTTTACACTTCTTTCAAAATTTCTAGGATTTTCGTTTTTCATGGTTAATTTCTAAATGTACTGTTAACAATGAAATGCATAAACTAATTTTAATTTTTATTTTATTCTGATTTATTGGTAATATTACTGATGAATAAATCTCAGCAAAGTTTGGCTTATTAATTAAGTTTTATTGAAGACTAAATGAATAATAATATTATTAAATAAAAGAATAATTAAATATGAATTTAAATGGTTACTCCACAGATGAACTATGAACTCCTTTGTTTATTTTTCAGATTTTTTTGAAAAACTTTGTTATTTGGGATGAAGGAAAAGAAAAAAAAAAGGATCTATTACAAATTATGTTATTATGAAAAAACTCTTCAATTGATATCAGTAAAGAAGATAAATAAATATTTTTACTATATTTCAGAAGGAAAGAAAAGTAACGAAATAAATACCATATTTATAAAAGTAAAATCAAAGTTTTAGGGAGAAGGAGCTCGTAATTATGCATTATAATTAAGAATTTTTTCATTACAAATGATTATTTTTCTTTTGCTATAACTTCTTTTACGTTCCTACATATATATCTCTCAGTAAAAAGAATACAAATTTTTTTCAGTTTTTGATTTGTGTTTGAATTTTGCACATAACGTTTTTGTTTTAAGGTTCTTCTAGTTTTATAATACAAAAATTCATAAAGATAAAAAAATATCAGATTTCTGGATTAGAAAATATCAGAAATTCACTTGTTATAAATTCGTAGTATTAGGAAAAAAATATTTTCAAACCTATTAAAATTCAGTTTTAGCATAGATAAGATTCATTTTACTTGTTCAAGAATATTTTATTATAAAATTGCTCGCATATTTATGGGTGCGAAAAAGTCTATAAGGGCATTTAGAGTGAAAGACTAAACATTTCCCCATTACAAGAAAAAAAACGCGTTAGGGAGATGCGAAGCTCTAAATTCTTAAAATTTATTCCAAAATAAATATGTAACTTTCATCCTGTGAGAGAAAGATATCGATTTTTTTTATTTAATCCGATAATTTCAGCTGCGAATCATAATTTTCAGAAATTGCAATTAATAATGAGATGTAATGTAGCATGAACAAAAAAGTAAGCAAACCTTTAAATCTAAATTTTGTACGATCTTTATCTTGAAAATAAATTATATGCATGATATAGAAGCTTCGATTTGATTAATTAATTTAATTGGGTAATTAAGTTGTATACCTTTTTAGGATTGATGGATGGCCTGCCAATTATGTTGAAACAAGCACAGTGAAACTGTTTGATTAGACATTCTTCGGCTAGAAGATTTAGAAATTGAGTCAAGCAGTGAATGTTAACAAGAAGAATATAATGATGATGTTATAATGGTGCTTTAAATACTGATGAAATATTACTTCCGTTCCTTTAAACTTCTTATCAGTTAAGATAGGCAGTTTAATAATTAAATATAACAAAATAAATGACCTTCTGATCTGAATCTGGATAACTAGTCTTGAATTTAAAGTTAATTATTTCAAAAGAAGTTTTGGGACTTTCTGATAGTTTGTTAAGAAAGAATATCTGCATTATAAGAAAAGATTTAATCAATATAAATCACTGCATTTTATAAATTCTCGTTTTCAGCTTTATTAGTATTTATTTCTAAATTTACGCTTTTATTTATTATTTCCTCTAGCGATTAATTTTTCTTATTTTTTCCCTTCAAAACATGCAATTTTTTTATCATGATACATTGCATTATCTTTATATATAGTCATTTGAAAAAGTATAACTTTTTAAAAGCTCAGGACACAGTGTAGCACCTAAATGAAATCTGAAACGCGATACCTATTTTTAAAAAGATAAATAGAACACAATGCAAAATTATATTGTTTTTCTAAAGCTTTCAGTGACTTAGGGCAGTGATGTAGGGTTAAGGGTGCTTTATAGAATTCTAGCCATTTCTCCTTTTATATATTATCTTCCTTTCAGCAGAAAATTTATATACAATGATACAAGAAAAATAACAGATGAACAAAAACTCAAAATATTGATTAATGGTTAAGCCTAAGATTTGTACGTGTATTCGAACGTTATGCAAAGAGATGAAAATGAATAATTTATTGATGACCGAGACTTTTCGACATGTTGCTAATATGCGATTCATTTATACTACGTAAAGCGGATCTTTTTTAGACAATGCTAGCAGTTGGAAACTTTGCATTTTTCATCAAAAGTTTCAAAGTATTTTATGCATTTATGGATGAAATGATTATAAGACTATATCTTTACGAATAAACTATCGAATCACGAGTTTTTACGAAAATTATATTTTTAATGAGATCTGTGTGATAGTATGTGTACTTGTTCAAATATTCTTCATTGTTAAAAATTATCTCCTATTATATTTTGATGTTTTGTAATTCAAAGTGAAGTCTGAGTTGCTTAAATAAGTCTTTCTTAAATTTAAAAACTTATGTCTAGGTATAAATTTATTAAAAGCAGCATTTTTAAAAAAAAAATTGCGAGTAAAATGCAATATTATTTAAAATAAATAGTTTCTTTCCAATAAATTTTTTCTCTCCCAATCATCTACTATTCAATGAACTAAATAAGTAATTTTATTTACTCCAACATCTTATTTATTGATATCATTTACATTTTATAAACCATATGTGCGGGAATTCTCCTTGACACATTTTTTTCTATACAATTCTTATTCTCAGGGCGCTAATTATCTTAATATATATAGTGACGAAAAACATTTAATATCTTCCAAAAGCGAGAATCTTGAATATGAATTAGTTACAAAAGTAAAACTGAAATTTCCTGAGAAAAATAATAACAAAGTACTCGAGAAGTAGAAAACAATCCATTTTCTCTTTCTTTTAGTCTGATTTTTAAATTATACAATAAAAAGTTTCTGAGATATTTATGAAATATCCTCGTGTGTTTCAAGAGAACTCGTTTATGAATATTCCATTTATTTTACTCATTTTTTCTTTGTAATTATCACCTAGAGAATACTTTTGCATAATAAAATCGGTAAAATAAATAGTTACAAAGGTAGGCACAATGCGAATAGTGCAAATTTATGATCAATGAACCATACACACATATTGTGTCGTTGCTTTTCTGTAATGTAAAAATTTTAAAATAAGAACATAAACTTTTTAACTTTCCATTATAACGATTCTACATTACAAAATTAAATAAAGGTGTCTTAGGAAGTCATCAAGTATCATTGAAATGAAGTTTGGAAAGAAATGCTAATGCGAAAAGGCTAACAATTACATGGCATAAAGTGTAATTCCGTAATTACGGTTTTACATTGTTGAAAAATGTCGTGCTGTGGGACTTTTATAGTATCAAAGGTAGAACAGAAGTGTTCAAAAAGAAAGTTAATTTCTCAAATTAGAAAAAAAAACTTATTAAAAGCAGTTTTTGATAAAAAAGTATTACGTATTAATAATACATTCAGTAATTGTCTTCACTTGAAGGATCACTTGCATTATCAGAAAGTGTTTTAGAAGATAACCTTCGAATTTTCTTTAGCGTTTGTTCTATAATTTAATTTACGAAGAAACACGTCCTGATATTTTTATTTCTTTCTTTCAGCTGAAATGTTTTCGTAAATTTCTTTATATTTGCATCTACGCATTTGAATATATGTTCTACTTTGAATTTTATACTTCTTTCATTTGAATGATTCTCATTTAGGAAATCTCATTCCAAGGCTTCAGCTGAACCAAATCTTTTCGAACATTTTCGAACAACCTAATCTTTTCGCACATTTCAAAATAAAAGTTTTATTTTTTCATCTGTGCTATGGACCCCGAACTATCGTGATGTATTCCAATTGTAATTTCCAGATAAGTCATAAGACCTTTTTACTATGGCAACATTAGAAAGAGCAATAACTTTTGAAAAAAAAAACAATAATAATTATTCTAATATATGTAGAAAACAGAAACAAAAATAAGGTATGGTTATAAGATATTGACAATGAAAGAAAAAAAAATCCACATAAACTTACATAATAGTCAAGATTTTTTATATCTTCTTTTCAAACGAGTGAAATATTCAGTTACTGTTTATCTGCAGCAAAAAACAACAACATATTCTCTCTACTGTATCTTAGGAACAATATTTTGGGATGGATAACGTCACTCATTGAAAAAAATTTGTAAATTAAAATGGAGAAGTATTAATTAAAAAAATAATACCTTAAAAAGCATTTTTGATAATAACTAAATAAACTCTTTTGTTTTTATATAAAATCTATGCGTTAAAAGGGAAGTTCCTAAAAGCTCTTAAGCACAGCTAAAATTAAATATTTTCCGCAGAAATGAAATTATTTAAATTTAGAGCTTGTGATAATTATAGGATAAACTAAAACAAATTTGAAGCCGTAAGGAATTTCATGACTTCATATACGTATTTTTTACGATTCAAATAAAATATCTTCTCATGATATAAAATTGTGCTGGAATCGCAAAATAAAGATGCAGTACATGGTTAAGTACCACCTTTTCAAAAAACACTAAAAGATAGAAATCCAATTGAAACTGTCGAGTCTTCTCCATTTATTTACTCCGTGAAAACATCCTTTAGATTTTGATGCTTGTTGTTTCGCTTTTTTCCGGTCCATCTTCCCTTTTAACCCTAAGGCAACGAAGGCCTTCTTTTTCTAATATACCTGAAACCTTCTGTTATTCTGAAGATAAAGGTATTCTATTCTTATCATGTATTGTTTTTCTCGAATGACAGGAAGGTAGGAAGTAAAAAAACGTCACAGAGGACGTAAATCCATTTCATTCTGCTATTATTCAGGTAGTCACTCCTTTCCGATCTATAAGCGCATTCTTTCGGAAATTCTTCAGCTCGACACAGACGGACCGACGGATGAAATTCAATTCCTTCAACTTTGGATCCTGTCTTAAGGAGTATGACGAAAGGCTGACGAAAGGAACAGGAAAAAGGGACTGGAATATAGCAGCGTCAGTATGAGCCATATTAAGGTAAAAAAAAAAAGGAAGAAAGAGAATAAGTCTTAAAGAGAAAGAAAGATTTGTGATATCCAACTTTTTGCACTTTTATCACCATGTGCAGATGATTATGAAGCGTTTAATAGGTGGGATGGTGGTACTGCAGCTGTATCTAACTGCGGACAGAGTGATAATGAAGTTTCTTGTATGCTTAGCGTTGAACTGATTCCGCGCAAATAGGCGGATGTGGCGTCATAAAGGGTATAACAGAACTGGTTGAAAACATTTCGTATGAGAAAACAGTATTAACCCTTTTACTATACAGTGAGTACTAAATTGGGCAGATACATTATTTCTTGGGCTCCATTTCTTCTTTTGTATATCCAGTTCATGGTTATTTCAAGCCATATAAGTAGCTTTTTTTATTTTTCGTTTTTTCTTTCGACCACTAAAGTTTGACTGTAATAACATCTGTTATACTTGTTTATATTTTATTAGCCTATATAAGAGATACAAATTCCTTACTCCAATTGAGAGAACAGCATTTCGTGACATTTTCGAGACATAAAAACACATTACAATTTAATCCTAAAATCTATACTGATGGACAAATAAGGAATTTAAAAGCAGAAAAGAAAGCCTGTAGAAACATAATACCCTTTATGAGATTTCTTTCTTTCAAGAAACGTTCAATCAGCGTAATGGATATCGTTTGAATATTATATAATTAAATGTTTTCATTTGAAAATATTCTTGTCTTAAAGATAGCAAAAACAAAATTACAGCTTTGTTATTTTCAAGTGAAAAACGTAAGGAATTTAATCCAAGTTTATTATGGAATTATTTTTTTATTTCAGTGAATTTATAATGAATGTAGATTGTCAATTGAATAAATTAATATGTAATTAATTTTATTAGTTCCATAGATTCATAAAATAAAGTAATTTATTATAAATAAATTAAAGAAAGCCAGCTATAAAACTGGTTTAACCCAGTTAAAATGTTAATAGATATATGTATATTAATAATTATACATATTTAATCTGCGCTATATTTATTTCATAATTTAATTTCTAAATTTAAATTATCAATTGAATTATATTATTTAGTACACACACACACACACACACACACACACACCACACACACACACACACACACACACACACACACACCACACACACACACACCACACACACACACACACACACACACACACCACACACACACACACACACAAACACACACACAGAGAGAAGAGTGAAATAATTTTGATTTATAAAGGAAAGAAGAGCTATGCTAAATATTTTTGCTACAATTTCATTATAGTTTAATAAAATATATAATGTCCATAAATTTAATAACATAATTTATGATTGAAGGAAAACAAATGCTAACGAATAAGTTTTTAGCAGTATACAGTATAGATAAATCTTCTATTATATTGATAGAAAATAGACTAAATTCCCTATTTAAACAAAATGTTATTCAAGCATAGATATTTATCTTGAATAGACTAGAATGCTATAGTACCATTACAAATTTGAATTATTTTTGCTTTAGTAAGTTTATAAGTTTATTTTCTAGAAACTTTTAGAATGAATTAAAACTAACACTTTGAATATATATATATATATATATGAGCATATGTATAGAAGTGTTAAATTAATATTTTAAAATGCTTAATTTCAGAAACTTTTAACCTTCTTAATATTTGGGCTTTTAATTTTTACACACCCACCAGCCACAAAACTTTCCAATAACAGCACGAGGCAATATCTTGTCTCCTTTCAATGATTTTACCATTTCTAAACATTCGCACTCAAACATCAAGATTAAAATTGTAATTGCTTTTCTGTCAGATTGTGTGCTTTTGGGATATGTACACACACAATTTCGTGTTCAAAATGGGGATAAGACACGGTTCTGCTTTAATTAACTTACGACTCAATTCCTTTCTCTGGTTCATATTTATCAGATCGAAGAATGATTTTTAAAATTTACCGGCTGATTTCGCTTAGGCTTATGTCACGGCAAGTCAAGCGGCGAATAAATGTAATTATTAGGAACACTCTGGATTCTGCGCGGATATTCAGGAACAAATGGTGTTGGTGAAAAATTAATCATTGGTTTCGCAAATTGTATTGTGTCCCAGTTACCAGAGTAGGAACGTTTTGATTTATTGATTCGTTATGAATTGAATATACTACGGATATTCATGCAGTGCTTGTAAATGTTAAACTTACATCGATATTTTTAAATTGAAATCCATTATGTCATAAATATTTTCTTTATAAATCTATATCTATTCTATCTCGATTTATATACACTCATGTCCATAAATAAGGATAATTCAGAATCACACAGAAATTGAACTCTAAATAAAAATTTCACCTGTAGAATTATCACACACACCTTGAAGAAGAATATGCAAATTACAGGAAACCACCAGATGGCGCGGA